>JAWRVF010001251.1:55000-88852 GCA_036785485.1 Physcomitrellopsis africana | reverse complement strand
TATATTTAATAGAACAATCTTATAGATAATATTTTTAAAAGATAACAAACAATCATCTATGACTTCTACAAGTATGAATATAATTTTTTTGATTAGAAATATTTCTTGTTTTTTGACAAAGTCTTTATTTATAAACAAGCTAAGGCTTCTAAATCTAATAAGGTAAAGACTTTATGATTTTTAGGTCCTAAAAATACATCTATTGTAAAACAAGGTGAGGGAATTGAGAAGAGAATAGGACCTTTATAAGGTATTGCACATGATTCTAGCTGCATGATCCCTATTGTAGTTAGAAAAACTTATTTTTCGACATAATATTTTTTTTTTAGAGACCAAACTCCTCATTTTGTGATTGTATTGATTCTTTGGACAATATTGAGGAGTGTGTTTAGCTTCTCCACAATATAAGCATGAACCCTCTTAATGACATCAAGCCTTTTCTTGTTTGGTGAGAAGTTTAAAATGTACCACATTAATTTGCATTGATTCTAGCTTAGTCAAATAAGTTTTTGAAAACTTACAAATTGCTGTCATTAATTAATTCGTTCTTCTTTAATAAAATCTATGTTCTTAATGCCTTTCAAATAATTAATTGTAATAAGCAATGGCTTGAGCAATAAATTATTCTAAATAATTTATTTTTGGTATTTTTAATAACAAATCTTTGATGTTATTCTTTAATCCATAATATCTATAGATATAGGAATAGTACTTCCATAATTGACATTAGTGATTCATAAAATTTCATTTCTAAGAGTGTTGACAAACTCCTAAAGATCTACAATAGTTGTAAATCTATTTTCATTTTTATTAAGTGTAGCATCTATAATCTTTCCTTCTATTTTAGACAACTTAAGAATTCCACAATTTGAGTTAGAGGAGGATAATCTGTAACCTCAAATATCAAATAAAAATTTCTACAAAGAAAGGTGATCCACTCTCTTTTAAGGAAAAAATCAAGATTAAAAAGCAAAGAATGTTAACTTAAAGGTAGATACTCCACAATCTTCAAATGCAATAATAGAAGTGGGATAATCCACTTCTTTCTTAAATACAAAACAAAAATAATAAATCTTTATTCTTATCAAACTATCAAGGACATAATTCATAAAAGAAGAAAATATCAATACACTCCCATGTCACTTAAAAGAATAGAAAATTACTCAAAGATAGAATAATATTAAAATTAGAATGGCTATTATTAAAGATAAGAAGACTAGAGATTCTTGAAATAAGACTAAGAATAAGAAAGGTGTTGACAAGAATGAAGAAGGTATCACTCTTCTCTCTATATATACTATTTATCTAAGAATTATGTAGCGACATTCTATAAGACCTCCAATACATGTCCAATTTGTAAGATACATATTAAACTTACAAGATAACTTTTCTATATATGTGCTACTTACTTAGCTTGTTCTACAAGCTATCAATATATGCGACATATGGCTAACTTGTTGGCTAAGTTTTCAATCTACCAATCATCTAAAAATATATATAAAGATAAAATTGCATCTATGAAGCTTCTAAGAAGCTTCTTTATAAGATATTAAGAAATTAATCTATTTTTATTTATTTCTACCTATTTATGTTACTTATATAATTATTAGAATAAATCTCATGTCCGTGATACAATGTACTATGAATTATCACTAAGAAAATTGAACAATCTTCTTATTATTAGCAAATTTTTTATATAATAACATAATACATTCTTGTACTTAAAAAATATCATTTTTTTTCCATTATAATTATCATTAATAATTTAATATATTTAATTTTTAAAATTTTAAAATCTAATAGTAGAAGATTTAATAAGTAGGATACTAGAGCTTTACACAATAATGAAGATATAACTAAAAGAAGCTTAAAATGACAAAAAATTAATGTGGATGTTTTTAAGAAACAATAATCTTTATTCAAAGTTAATAATAAAGTATAGTTATTTTTTTAATAATATCAAGACTAATTGATTTTATAATAAGTTAAATTATTAAAAGCTTAGCTTATTTGTTATTCAAATATAGATTAGTTTTATTACATATTAATTATAATTACCTTAGTTAATAAAGATTTTTTTGTATTTCATATATTTTTTATTGACCCTTATATTAAAATCAATATGTGAAAAAAAAAAACAATTACTACTATTTACTATTGAAATAAATAAAAACTAAAAAATATAAATAGAATAAATAAAATAAATAAAAATATTTTTATTACTTAGATTGTGTAAACCTTTATGACACTAGAATCAAAATAAAGATCTTCAATAAAAACATGTCTGCAATAAAAAGATATAATACTTTTGATACTATAATTTTAGATGAGACTTTTGATACTTAGTGATATTATTAAAAGTAGATATTTCATCTAATAGCATTTAAATTATATTCTTTGAAGATAGTTATAAAGATCAAATAACATGGTTTTTTTTTTGCTTGGATATAGGATATTTCTGATGGTTTAAGAAACCTATCAACCACCTTCATAAAAAACACATATTAGAGTTTATTGCTAATATCATTTAATAAATCTTAGACTTTATCAACTTATAAAACAAATAAATTTCTTTTAATAGAATATGTCCCTAAAAAATAATTATTATAATAAATATGTATATTACTTTAATAAATAAAATAAATAAAAATAGATAAAAATATCTTAGATAGATAATATCTTCTTTAATAACTTTTAAAGAAGTTTTATAGATAAAAATTAGATCTTGAGATTCCTACTGATATGCCACATGGCTATTGAAAATTGTCCTACAAGTTTGTTACTTTTAGAAAGCTATATTGAAAATAATCTACAACTTGATACTTAGTCTACAAGCCTCATAGTCTTTAAAAAGCTCCTACAAGACCTTTTTAGTAGCTAATATATATAGAGGCAAGACTAAGGCTATTTTCAATCTTGTTAATACATTTTTTATAATTATGATTTACTTGAAGGATATCTAATTTCTTTGTTATTAAAAATAATTATTTTAGTTTTTTATCTTTTTATCTTTTTATCTTACTTCTATCCATTTCTTTTTTATATACTTTCTTCATTCTTAGTAACTTTTAAGTATATTGTTTATTTATGATTTTTTCTAGAATCATGTCATTAATACTTACTTCTCTCAATATATATGTAGTCTTAGTTGTTCTTTATATTGTCTTTTATATTGTCTTTTATATTATCTTTTTCAAGCCATTCTTCTTTCTTTATATTATTAAGGATGTAAAACTTTGTTAGCAACCAATTTGGATTCCAATCCCTCTACTTTTAAGACCAATACTATCTTAATCTTTAAAAAGAGAAAAAAAAAAAAAGAATTGATTATTTTTTATTTATTTATTCTTTGTTCAATTCTACCTTAAATGCATATTTGGTTTTGTTTATTAAATAATGTAGTACAAACGCTTGCACAAAAATTTGTAATAGGTAATTTATTTACATAGCCATCAATTTATATATATAAAATTTAATTTTAATATTAAACAAGTAGCTTATTGTATTCAAGTGAAGATATAATATAAATTTTTTTTAATTAGTGGCATACAAAAATAGAATAATAAATTTTAAAAATATAATATATCATAAAATAAAATAATTAAAAACTAAATAAAGACCAAAAATATAAAAATATAGTTATTATTGTAAGAATGGCTTATAAATTATATGTAATCTATGTGTAATTTATATATTTTAACTATATTTATTACATTAATAAGATTATTAAAAAATTAAAATTTTAATATTAATTAATTATTAAAATGAGGTCTAATTAAAATAACTAATTTTTTTTAATTTTTTTTATTTTTCTTAATAGATTTTCTTAAGTGTCGCTAAATAAAAAATAAGATATAATAATATTATACATAATAAAAAAAATTAATATTGAACAAACTCTCAATTCAACAATAGTTGTACTAAATAAAATCCTTCCACAAGATTATTTTATGAATTATGAAGTTTTATTTTTTCATAACAAGAAATATAAGTTTTTAATTAATAAAAACTTTGTCAAATAGAAAAATAAATTTTGGTAGATACTAGTTGTTGCTTGTTTTATTTATGATTTATTTTTTTATCCTTATGTTAGAAAAATTATTACACAAGTTTTAATAATAGAGAGATAGAGTCATAAAATTTAGTTGAATTTTTAATAAATGATATTTTTATCTAGTAAAACCAAATATAAATAAATAAATAAATAAAATCTATAAAAATATTTTATCTACAAAAATATATTATCCCTCCTCATTACCTTGATAGGTTAGATTTATATCTATTTATATATTAAATCAATACATAAGATCTTTCTATTAATATTTATAACTAATTAAGATTCTTATACAAACTTTGTTCTTAACCATAGATACTTGAAATAAGATACATCCATGTAATTCCTCATCAATCTTAAATATATATATTTTATCATTAACATACAAATGTAAAGAATCTCTCCTTTATCTTATAAGACTTGAATTATCTTTATTTAATTTAATTTTCTTCTTCTTTTTTTTTCATAGTCCAACCAAACATACTTTTGAATTCTAATCAACATCTTATTCCAAATAACATTAACATTACACATATCTAAAGTAAAAAGAAGTTTTTTAGAATCTCTACAAGCAAATCTATCAATTCATTATTCACCATTTTCAACATCTAATTAATTATTTTCAAGATTACATATATGAAATTATACACCAACTCCTTTAATCACTAAACAATTTGATTTTGGTATAAAAAGGCATTATAATTAAAGAACTCAATAATTAAGGATTATTCAGATTCTAATTTAGTCTCTTCAACCAATTTTCCCCCTAATTTTATAATAAAATTTTTCTGAGATTTTTCTAAAATTATGGCTTCAAGGCTTTAGTCCACCTTGACAAATTTTACCTCATAAACTTCCATCCACTTAAGATTTTCAATCTCTAACACAGCACAAAAGTAAACAATGCATTATTTGACCACCTTCCTACTCAATTTTTCTAAGGCTTGGCATACATTCCTAAACCAGTTTATTAATACATATTTAGTTCCTATTATTTGAATAATAAATTTGTCTAAAATCTCATCAAAGAAATATGACTTTTTGTAAAAAATTATTTGAAAAATTTATTCTCTAACCAAATTTTGGAGTCTGATTTGATTTTATATACACCAAATTTATTATTCAAATAATAAATTTATTGATTTTAAATTACAAGTAGCTACAACAAGGAACTAAATGGAAGAAAAGAATGCCATACAATGCCAGGAGCAGTTTTAGGGTTTCCCAGAGCCTGGGCTGTGAAGACGGAGGCTGTGCAGCTTCGGAGACGATGGTCTCATGCGAGCACCACCATTTTAACACGGCTATGGCTCGCGGTGACGCTCTTCACATTGTTTCAAGCGAGACCATTCTCGATGGCAGCATGTGGAATCCAAGCTCAGAGTTCCTGCCTTGGACTGGACCAAGGGCCTATGCTGCTCTCGTTCTCTACCGTCTCGGCAACACCAATCTTGGACCAAGAGTGTTTTGATGCTAGCGATTTGGACGATCTCGCTGCGCCTGAATTTCGGCGTTTGGTCGAGAGTGATATGCTGGTAATGATTTCGGTTACTGTGTATGGTTGTGCTAAAACATTTTCATGGCGAGCCTCTGTTGAACTATATTACTGTTACTCTGTTGGAAAGTGGCTGATTGCAGATTTCATTTCTTCTGTTGCTGCTGCTGCCTTTTATTTGATCGTGTCGTTTTCACGAACTTGTTGTTAGGTTCTTTTAGATTTTCGGTTGTCAATGTTGTTGGCGTTTCTGTTGAACAGGTGATTTACTGCTCTAAGGAAATGCTGCCAGTTTGTCTCTCGGCTGTGGTTGCCAATCCAGACGAGCTTGCTGGCTGGATTGGTGAGGTGCTTTTAAACTGGTGGCAACCCTCGTCTTATTGCAGTAGACTTTGAAAACGGTGTGGAATATTCACTGTTGGACCGGCTTCTGTGTGTCCCTTGAATGTCATATTCGAGCTTCGATTAGTTCATGAGAAAATTAATTAATGTTGTATTGTATGATCAGGTGCATGACCCTGCCGAGTTTAGGGCATTGTCAAGAAGATCTATTCTCCTTGTTTGGCACTTCTGTACATGCTGCGGACTTCACTTACTCTTGATCGAGCAAGGGGATCGAATGAACTGGTGAGGCTCTCGGCTATGTCTGGTTCTACGTGCCAGTCACCTGGTGCTGAACATCTTATTTTGGTCTTGTCTTACACATCGACAGCTTTGCGTCTTACTTCTTTGGTTTTCTCCTTTTTCTTTGCCTCATGTTTTTCTTCCAATAATGAGATTTTTTTCTTTTTTTTTTTCTTCTTCTGCAGGAGATTGAAACTCAGGAGGACTCAACGTGGGGTAAATTCTGATTCATTATGGAATGAATCAGAGTATGATTCACCCACTAGAAAGCAGCGAAAGGTCTGGCAATGCTTTAGAATCAAGGAATCGTATTCGGCGAGCCCTGTAGTGCCCATGAGGTACTGCGCCTTGACAACCGATTGTTTGTAAAGCATTCATTGCATGTCTAGAACCTAATCACTCCGCTATTGATACAATTCAGAAACAGCATATTCGAAGTAAGGCAGACTGGTGGTGATGCATCCTTCTTTTTGTTCTTTTTTCAAAACATGTTTTCCTCTTCTCGTTCCGTAGTAATTCTTGATTTGACTCTATTGAATTCGACCTTGTCTTGTCGGTAGTTCTTTTGTATGTATATTAAGGTTGCCACTCGACTTTGGTACACTGACAGGGTTCCATGGATATTAGAAAGCCGACAGGGTGTTACTTGATCAACAGAAATAGGCTTCGAAACTCCGGAAGAAACTCAACCAAATACAGGGCTGCTGTGAATCAAGAAAACTTATGAATCTTGAATGAACACGGTGTGACAAGATGCAACGCATGATAGCTAAAGCTCTTAAAACAGTGTGATGGACTAGGGTGGTGTGGCTCGTCTCCTCAGACGGTCTATGGATCTCCTTGCAAAAGTAGAGTCTCTCATGCTCAATCTTGACATGCAAATTCCTTCTTTGCACAACTTTGGAACACTTTTCCCTTCTTTATCTCCTCTCTAACCCTCTGCTCGATTGTGGTTCCTGCAGCTAGTCTTATCATCAATAGTAGCTGTAAAGCTGACCAGTTTAATATTCATTGAACAAGCTATGCCTAGAAAAGCGTTGGAAAATTGCGTGAGGATGATCGAATAGGTGAATCATATCAGATTTACTCCAAGTGTATTCAGAAGAAGAGTTTTGTTGGAGTAAATTTGGGGCTGCACTTGACTAATTCTATGAATTGTTTTGTTTAGGCGCAGAAGAATCCTCTCCAACAATATGGACTTTAAAATTTCACCTCAAGATTTAATTAAGGGCTCAACCAAGGAGTCACAAGCTTGATGCTCCTGATTGTGAGTTAATTGCTATGGTCTCCAGCAATAGAGGGATGTAGCTATAACCAAGAAGACAATTATACATACAACCTATTCGTTACATGCTCAATTCCTGACACTTGATTGAATTAATTATTTCTCTTGGTGGAATCCTCGAGCAAATCTCTCTGCATCTCTTACAGTCGTGTGATAGCTTAATGTTTTAGTATTTGCTGATGACACATGGGTTATGAATACACGGCATTCAATGTAACTCTTCACTTCTTTATGAGAGCTCTTGAGTAGTAGTACCTAAGAAAGTAATCATAGTGGGAGGAACATCATGATGTCTTCAGTTCATCACGTAGATATTAGAGCACAAGGCAAGTTCCTACACCTCATTTGTATCATTACTATATTTCAATGCCACCGAGTGACACAGAACGCAGTTTTGTTGCATCTGTTGATGATAAAAGCACCTGATACGTCATGTTCAGGTTCTGCCCACTTGGTACTGGAGTGCATTAATCAGCATGGTTATTGTTTTACTTCGAAGTCTCATGATGGAAACAGTTAAAGCAACGGACAAAATACGTGACCTAGAAAGAATAATGAAGCAGAAAAGGAAGTTGCACAATTGACACGGAATATACAAGAGATGGTCCACAACATGAATGCAGGAAACCAGCCAGTCTAGGCACGTAAGATGTGTCAACGTTCACTTTCAGCAGAAACATCTAGTTCTGCAGCGGGGTCTTTGAGTTGAGTACAAATTCTCACGACTCAGATAAATGTCTAAAAACGAATCTGAAAAAACAAAAACAGAAAAATCATGTCACATTCAGCATTCTGTGGTCAGGCACGAGGCAACTGGGAACCGTCAGCAAGTTAGGGTTAACGATACTCCCTTCAATATTTACCACAAAACCCTAACTTCCTGTGCTTCAAGTATTGAACGAGTTCAATGAAAAAAGCTAGGATACCATTCCATGTGATGTACTGCTCGGTCCCGTAGTCTAGCGGTCAGGACATTGGACTCTGAATCCAGTAGCGCGAGTTCAAATCTCGCCGGGACCTCATTACCGCTCCTTTCAAATTCTGCTAGTGCAAGTAGATGAAATTATTTTGTTGGTTAGAATCACTTGTAAGAATCATGCAACTAGAAAGTCAGCTACGTAACCAATTCAACAACTAATTAATTTTACACTTCCCTTGCTTTTATTGCTTTTATTCTCTTTATACCACCAACTTTAATGATTAAACTAATAAGTTTTTGATCTTTACTTTCTCATGTTTCTGTAGACATCGAAGAACCTTATCTCACACGTACATGCATCTTCATTCATATGCTATCTGTTTAATTATATCATATATATATATATATATATATATTGTTTATGAAGTTAATGATTTTTTTTTTTTTTTTTTTTTTTTTGTGTGTGTGTGTGTGTGTGTGTGTGTGTGTCTTTATATGGATTGTTATTTTGTTTTATTATGCATGTATGATTTGTAAAGTTTACAGACACTTTGTGTGTGATACGATTGGTTCAACATTGAAAGAGAATTGAAAATGGTTCTAAATAAATAGGAGTTATTACTACTTTATTTGAATATATGTGTATATGTGCTGAACTTACTTAATTGAACTGCTACATTGTATATATGTGTCATTTAATTGAACTGCTACTTCTTTTAACAAACCTAGGATTTTTTAAAATCTAATCAGAATTCTCTCTCTCTCTCTCTCTCTCTCTCTATATATATATATATTCAGCTAAAAAATATTTATATAATCATATCTTTCCAAAAAAATTGCAAAATTTTGAATAAAGCAATGCAATATGCATATTCTAAATGTACAAACACATGTACATCATATGTCATAAAATGTTTTTAAGAATTTATCAAGTGTTATGTATAAATATTTAAATATAATATATAATGTTGTAAGGCCAATTTACAAGATCTAAAAAAATAGATATATTTATATAAATATTTATACTTTGTAGTATGTATATAAATATAATATTAAATTTTTTTCAAATGAATATTTTTGTAATATTAGATTCAATTCTTTATTGTGGTTGAATTTTTTACTACACATTTTAAATTTGTAAATAATTATGAATTCAAGATATTTAAATTTTAGAATCCTTATAATATCAAAATAATTATTGCAAAATAATAGATATATTAAAATTTTATTTAAAAATTATTATTATAAATTTAAAATATTTATTATTTTTAACTTTATCAATAAAAAAGATCTTATAATAAAATTATAATATTTAATATATTCTTTATTTTTTTCATCATATTAAATTATAAAAGACTATATTTGACTTAGTTTGTACTTGTGCTAATTTTTGAAGGGCAACATTTAATCAATCCACCTAAATCTTACATCAACCCACCATGTGACTTTTGGTGCAATTCTATCTATCAAAATCCCATGCAATATATATATATATATATATATATATATATCTAGCAAGAAGATGTCCAAAGTCATTTGCTTGAATTAATGGACATGTCACTTAGACTAGAAAACTCTCCATTGCGAAAGAAATGGGACCAACAAGGAAGAGCCTTGAGGCAATAATGGTGGAGCCAACATATTGCTCAATTTGAAGCATCAATACATTGGGAACCTTAATGTGGGATGTATATATATAATTCTTGGACATGTCTTCAACATCCAATATATACTGCACAAGATTTTAGATAAGATTCTAATAAATAGAATTGTATCAAAAGTCATGTAATGGATTAAATTGATTAAGGTGGGTCAATTTAATATTCTCTTTTTTTAATTTCCTAGTTATTAATAAATTACTTTTGTACTTATTTTTTATCCACCATATTTAAATATATTATTTATATATGAATTTTAATTCATACAAATAGATGTTTTGAAGTTAGCTATAAATTTTATGTTATATTAAAATAATATATATAAAAATTACTCATAAATATTACTTAAAAAGGTTTCTTAGTTCAATTCAATGAATCTATTTCTATACTTGCCTTAAAGTGTTAATTGTATTTTATTTTGGACAAGAATCACATTCCATATAGATTCTTTATTTTATTTTTATAATTTTTATTATCCATATATTTATATATTGTAATTATATTCTTATTTTTATTATTATTGAATTTGATCACAAAATCCATAACAAGAGATTATTATCTATATTATTGTCAAGGACACGAACTAAAACAGATGTATAAATTAGTAAAAAATTATGTCAAAAGAAAATAATAAGATAGAAATAAAGAAGTATATTCAAGAAGAAACTAGAATGGCTATTGCCAAAGACTAGAAAATACATGAGACTCTTGAACTAGACTAGAAGCAAGAAAGGAATTGACAAGAATAAAGAAGACTTCATTCTTGTCTCTATTTATACTATCTATCTAAGAACTACGTGGTGATATTCTATAGGACCTCCTACACATGTCTAATTTGTAAAACACATGTCAAACTTGCACGACAAGTTTTTTACATGTGCGCCATATATTTGGCTTGTTCTGCAAGCTACCAACATGTGCGACACATGGCTAGCTTGTTCCACAAGCTACCAATATGTGCGACATGTGGCTAGCTTATTGATCAAGTTTCTAACCTACTAATCACATATAGACATGTATAAAGATGATTCCACATCTATAAAGCTTCTAAAAAGCTTCTCTATCAAATATTATCAAATCAACTTATTTTACCTACTTCTATTGATCTATATTAATTAGATAATTATTGAAATAAATCTTATATCCGTAACATTATCCCCCCTTCTATGGATGAGTTCCACGAGGAGGGGTGATTACATGTTGATGAAGTCCAAGATATGTCAAATTGTACTTGCCATATATTTTGATCTTTGTTCCCTTCAAAGGTAGTTGATAGGTCCTTTCAGCCATTGATAATGTCCCATACCAAGGCGAGAAGACCACTCTATTATTTGATCATTGTTGAGGCCTTCATAACTTCCTTCAAAGAAAACATTAGGAATACCATCAAGAGTAGTTCCTACCTCTAAAAATATCACCAAACATCAAGAGTCTCTTCTAAGGTTGTGATACCAAATACATTGTATTTCGCCATCAATTCGAAGAATAACATGTCGTTCTTAAGGGTCTTCATCTCTATTCTATCATCTTGAAAGTTGTGGTAGTCGTAATGTCTCATCCGGTAAATCAGTAAATGATGACTCTTGAATTGAATTTGTTGGTTGTTGATCCTCCATCTCTTTAGCACAAACAAATCCAAAGAAATAACAAACAATGATACAAGGTAGGATGAAACCTCTATAGAACCTGTTTTACTTTATAGCAAAGATTTTTTTGATTTTTTATCTTGATTTTGATGGATGTTGTTGATAAAATGCATTGACTTTTATTGATGCATTTTTTAGATTCTTAGATGGCTTCCATGTGCATTCACTAATACCATATCCACACTAATACACAAGATATTCTAATCAATTTCAGCGCCATCTTGAATTTAAAATCTCTTTGACCTCAAATTCTTTATTATTGTCCACTTCTATAGGAGGCGATGGCATTTGTCTTCTTCCTTATATATCCATTATCTTGTATGGCTAGAGTAGTGACACATAGAATATAAGATGGATCTTTATAGATTTTGGTAGACATAATCGATGAGCAACTAGATTGATTTGTTCACAAATTGAAAAAGATCCAAGTCTATAATAATTTAGCTTGTCGCAAGGATAGATAGTCTTAATATTACGACAAAGTAATCATACCTTATAGCCCACTTGGAATTGAGGTTGTTCCTTGTGATAGACATCTATATTGATTTTTTGTCGTTCTTGAGATTTCATTAGTTGTACCTTCATTGTTGTATGTAATACTAACAAACAATTTGTCAAATCTTCTGCCATAGGATTATCAACTTTTAAAAAGTCAAAAGTATTAAGTTGTCGATGATAATCATAATTTATAAAGAATGGAGTTTGCTGAGTAGAAGAATGTACTGAATTATTATAAGCAAACTCTGCCAATGGCAAAAGAGTTGTCCAATCATCTTGATGGTAGTTGATGGTACATCTCAAATATTGCTCCAAAACTTGATTTACTTATTCCATTTGTCCATCAGTTTGAAGGTAGAAAGCTAAGGATAATTTTATATGCACCTTCAATATTTTAAAAAAAATCTTCCAAAACCTTGATATAAATTGTATTCCTCTATTTGATATATTATCTCTTGGTAATCAATGATAGCAATAGATATTATCAAGAAAGAATTTAGCTGTTTCTTCACTTGTAATAGATTTTGTATATAGTACAAAATGTGCCATCTCGATAAAACAATCTACAATCACGAATATAGAGTCATATGAATTTGACTTTAGAAGATCCGTGATAAAATCCATAGAAACAGAAGACCAAGGTTGTTCTGGTATAGGTAATAGTTGGAGAAGTCCGTAAGGTCAATGATAAGGAGTTTTTAATCTTAAATAAATGTCACACGAGTGTACAAACTCTTTAACAGCCTTCTACATCTAAGGCCACCAAAAATCTCTTAATATTAGCTTCAAAGTCTTATTATATCCAAAATAACATGCCATAGGGAGGTTGTGACGAGCTTCTAGAGCTTGTAGTTGTGTTGTGCCTTCTGGAATACATATATGTCCTTTGAAATAGAGCAAATCGTTCTTGAATTCAAACTTGAAAGTATCATGAGACTTAGATGAATTATTCTTAATCTTATAGACAAGAGGATCTGAAGACATATTGGACTGGATTTGCTTGACAAAAGTGGAATCAATAGTTAATGTTGATTTCATTGTTCAAAGATGAAATTGCTCCAGCTTCAAAAGGATTGTTCTTTATTGATCAAAAGCTAAATTTCCTTCTTTTGGTACAAAATAAGAACGTTTAAAAAGGACATCGGACATACCTTGTTATTTTCCTCGCTGATAGGTGATAATAAACTTGAATCTTGATAAAGACATGCTCCAACAAGCCTAACTCGATTCAACATACGTGCAGATATGAAATACTTGAGGTTCTTGTGATCCGTATACATGGTGATTGGACTAAAAGTGTCTTTTAGATAGTGACGCCATTCTTGAAAAGAATCCACAATTACAAGAAGTTCTTTATCATAGATTTTATAATTGATCTCTGTTGTTGAAAATTTCCTGGAATAGAAAGCTACTGGGTGGAGTTTGTCATCTTCTCCCATTTGGGACAATATTGCCCTCAAAGCAAAGTCTAAGGCATCTGTTTCCATAAAAAATGCCTTGAAAAAGTCAATGTTGTCATATGATGTGGTCTTCTATCTGGGAATACACTAAGTACCTGGCTGTAGAGAGTTTACTTAAAATTTGATGGAAAAAATTCAATAAGTGATTTATCCTTAATAAAAAAGATAAAAAATATAACAATCTCACAAAAGAGAAGTTATATATATAAACCCTCTTGTATTCAAGTAAGTTTGTACAAAAAAGATTCAAATTTCCTCAAAGACCCTTCAAAACTTTGTTCACCCGCAAGGACTTATTTCTTGCTAATCTTTAGAGTTCAATAATTCTTGATCCAACTGTTCAGTTTCTATAAAATTTAGTTTAAAGTGTAGACAATTTTTTTAAATTTTACCACAAGAAAGAATCAACCATAAATTTGTTTTCAATCATCTGATATCTCAAAATCCCTAGCAAGTGCTTAAAACCCTAGCTTAGAGACACCCGAGCACTATTTTCCTTATATCTCACAAAACCAAAATTGTAATGCCACAAAATTTTTGTACATAGTCTTGTGACATAAAAATATACACTCTTAAAATTTTTGAGCCAAAAATCTATCAAATTGCCTAAGATATAGTTCAAAACGTAACCACTATGTAAGCAGGTTACTTACTGCCCTTAAGTTTGTAAGCATTGACTTCAACTCCCAATATCTCCTTCACCCTAGCTTGAATTTTATCAAATTGTATATGAAAAATATAGCTGTAAAAGTGTTCTCTCCAATTCCAATTGCCAATTCTTGATTGCTCTCTATATGCATGAGTTATACCAAAAAGAGTGATAGTACATCCAAAATCAACACCTTAACTTTGAGCGCTTATAACTTCTTCATAAAAAGTGCAAATCACACAAAATTTGTACCTAAACCAGATCCAAAAATCTAAACCTTATGATCCTAGCCTTTGATGTTCGACTCCCTCTCAAAAAACAAACCCTAACTCCTAATAAACCCTCGGGCAGCCTCCTTGAAGCCCATTGGGTATGATTTTTGGCCAATTAGAATAGAGATTTCTATCATCCACCTCTATTCATCCACATAGATGGCCAAACTACCCTTTTTACACTAAAAACTCTTTTCTAACCCTTCTTCTTATAAGATTTACATATTTTTTGCTTTAAGCACCAAATAAAAGAAGTAAACTAAGATTTTAAGGATTACCAATGTCTAATAAAGATGACTTAAGATATATATAAGTTATTGTCAATATAAATCAACCTAAAAATTACTATAAAAAAAAAAAAAGGTTGTATAAATCTCATTAATAGTCCTATTAAATAGATTCTTTCTAACTTAACAACCTAATCACATTTTAAAATCAATAAAACCTATTGATATGGCTTTTATTTAATTGCATACTAAATTATACATGTAAAAATACATGTATATTTTTTTGCATGGTAGCCAAACCATAACACGATAATGGATGTGAAAGAAGACAATATGTTGAAAAATGAATTTGTCCTAGCTACAATAGAGACCGTTGTTGTAAAGTAAATACATCTATATATAAAACCTTGCTTAACTTTTTTTTTAAAAAAATTTTATTAAGTTCTTTCTTTCTTCTTATCAATCCACATTTTTATATAATTTTGGAAAAAAATTCTCATTTTCTTTCTTTTCTTTGGCTAAATTTTTATTTTATCTTTAATCTTAATTTTAACTTTGATTTAGCCTTGAAAACTTCTTTTATTTCTTTTATCTTTTTTCCAATCTTAGATTTAAGTAAATTCAGGGTTATATTTGTAGATATAAGGAGTTTTGACTTTGAGGTTGAATTTAGGATTTTATTAAGGATAAATGGAGGTTTAGATATCAATAGTCGGTTGCCATTAATAGTGTTGACTTGGAGGATTATATTTGGTGTTTTTATAACTTTAAACTATTAGTTGTTGACTTGGACTTTAAAGACCTTGGCTATGATTTCTTTGACGAGCTCAGAAGAGAAGAGGATATGATTTTTTGGCAAGTCCAAGAAGGTATTCAAAGAGAGCTTCTTCTTGGCATGAGTTTAGGTAGTAGAAATGCATGATTTGAAGCTTAGATGAAAGAGTTATGCTTGTTTGAACTTATTCTATTAATATGATATCTACTATCACTTTTTTGAGTATATTAGGAGTTTCAAGATACTAACAAGAAAGCAAGAAGTTGGATTACAAACTAGACTTCAAGCTAAATATTTTACATCCAAGAATTGATAGAAATAAATCTAGAATGAATGAGATATGGCTAATTAAAATCAACAAACTAAACTAGGATTTTGAAGAAGTTAGATAAATAGAAGGATTTTCTTTAAGCTAGAACTTGAGTTTCAAGATGAATTTCAAGCTCATTTTTTGTATACATATCACTTTTACTATAAAGAGTCTATGTCTAAAATCTCATATCAATTGAGACTTTGATTAAGGAGAAATGGCAAATTTTGTTCTCACGCATCTAGGGTTTTGACTTTCAAAAGTACCTATTAAGGATTTGGTGATATGAGTCATTTGGCAGCAAATTTGGAGGTGAAATTTTGTGTGAAGATGATAAAAGATATAAATTTTATGTTCCCAAATTTTGAATTTATTTGAAATACTCGATCTTAAAATATGAATTTTTAAGTTTCCAATTTGGTTTTGGCTTTTAAAATCACTTGCTAATATTTTGGTGATATTTGACAATCGATAATGAATTCACAATTCAAAACTTTTGTGACAATGATCAAAGATATGATATTTGTATTTTCAAATTTTGAGCTTATTTAAATAGCTGGATCTAAAAATATAAATTTTTAAGTTTATAGTTTGGTTTTGACTTATAAAATTACTTGCTAATATTTTGATATCTAGTGATTGGTAACAAATTCATGGTTGAGAATTTTTGTGAAGATGATTAAAGAAGTGAATTTTGTATTTCCAAAGTTTGAACTTATTTAAACGGCTGGATTTGGATTTATAAATTTTCAAGCTTCTGATTTGTTGATTTATTACACACATGGTTTTGTAACTATAAAAAGAGAAAATTAAGAAGGTTTTTGCATATTGGATCCAACTTGATTGTAAAGAGGGACCTTGCATCTATCCAAAGCAAACTTTTGCCATGACACCGTTGTTGTGTTGTGGTTCGGCTATTATGTGAAAAAATTATATATGTATATTTAGTGTATAATTTATTACATAGCTAAATGAGAGCCATATCAATGGACTTTTATTGGTTACAAGATGTGATTAAGTTGTTAGTTTAGAAGGAATCCATTTAATAGGACTATTAATAAGATTTATATAATTTTTTTTTTTTTTTTTGATAGTGACTTTTGTAGTTAATTTTATATTGATAGTAACTTGTATATATCTTAAGTCACCTTTGCTAGACATTGGTGATCCTTGAGATCTTACTTACTTCTTTTATTTGGTATTTAGAACACATATTATGTAGATCTTATAAAAAAAAAGGATTAAAAAAGAATTTTTAGTGTGAAAAGGAATAGTTAGGCCATCTATGTGGATGAATGGAGATGGATGATAAAAGTCTCTATTCCTATTGGCCAAAAATCATGTCCAATGGACTTCAAGGAGGCTGCTAGAGGGTTTATTAGGGATTAGGGTTTATTTTTCGAATAGAATTGAACATCTAAGGCTAGGATCAGCAAGTTTGGTTTTTTGAATATGGTTTTGGTGAAAATCTTGCATGATTTGGACTTTTTATAAAAAAGATATAGGCGCTCAAAGTTAGGGTGTTGAAATACTACCTATTGCCACTCTTTTAAGCATAACGCGTGCGTACAAAGAGCAATAGACAATCGGCAATTGCAAGTGGAAAGAATACTTTTTTGGCTACACTTTTTACATATGGCTTGATAAAATCCAAGCTGAGAGGAAGGAAATATTGGGAGTTGAAATCATTGCAGTAAGTGACCCCGCTTGACTAGTGGTTATATTTTGAATTATATCTTAGGCAATTTGATAGATTTTTGGCTCAAAATTTTCAAGAGTGTATATGTTTATGTCATAAGACTATGTGCAAAAATTTTGTGGCATTAAAATTTTGGATTTGTGAGATATAAGGAAAATAGTGCTAGGGTGTCTCTGAGTTAGGGTTTTAAGCACGTACTAGGGATTTTGAGATATCGGACAATAAAAAATGAATTTATTATTGATTTATTTTTTTAATAAAATTTAAGAAAATTTTCTACACTTTAAAGAAAATTTTATAGAAATTGAATGGTTAGATCAATAGTTATTAGATTCTAAAGATTAAGAAGAAATAAGTCGTTGCGGGTGAATAAAATTTTGAAGGATTTTTGTGGAAATTTGAATCTTTTTTGTACAAACCTACTTGAATATAAGAGGGTTTATCTATATAACTTCTCTTTTTGTAATATTTTTGATTTTTTTTTTTTTTTTTTTTTAAAGACAAATTACTTATTGGAGTTTAGCCAATAAGTTTAAAAATAAACTCTCCATAGTCAGATATCCAATGTATTCCCAAATAGAAGTTTATGCCATACGACACCGTGTAGCTGGAATCTTGTACAACTCCTAGTAAAGGTCCTATCTTTTCCTCAAAATCCTCTCCTTGTTTTATAATAAATGTCTATTTGGGACCTAAAAATCACAAAGCCTTGATACATTAGATTGAGGAGTCTCAGCATGTTTTTTAGATAAAGAATTTATTAAAAGTCATAAAAAACCTTCAGTTCAAAAAACTAAACCCGTACATGTAGAAGTCATAGATGATCACCTATTATCTTTTGGAAATGTTACTCATGAAATCCTTCCTATAAATATAATAATAAATGGTCATAATAGTTGTGTAGTCTTTAATATAATTAAATCTCCCTCTAATCCAATCATTTTAGATTTATCATGGCTAAAAAAATACAACTATCAAATAGATTGGATTTTCCGTAGACTTGGTTTTTTTTAAAGCATTAATAAGAATTCTATAAATCAAGTAACAAATCATAAGCCTAATATAATAAAATCTGTACTTATAGGCACAAAAGCATTTATGAATGAAGCAAAAGAAGGATCATCTTTTGTTATTTATGCTACACCCATTTTTGATGGTGGAAGGACTTCAAGTCGTATTCCAAGCCAATATTAAGATTATCAAGCCTTGATACAAATATTTTTCTAGAATATCGTCCATATGATTGCTCAATTGATCTCAAAGAGAGAACTCAGCCTCCATTTGGACCAATCTATAGTCTATCCTAGAATGAATTGGCTAAATTCAAGAAATACATTGATGAGAACTTGGCCAAGAATTTCATACGCCATTCAAAATCTCCAGCAGGAGCTCCTATCTTTTTTATAAAGAAGAAAGATGGATCACTATGGATGTGTTTAGATTATGGAGGGCTCAATAAGATTACCATCAAGAATAGGTATCTTCTACCTTTGATATTTAGACTTCTTGATCAATTGAATCAAGCCAAGATCTATACAAAAATAGATTTAAGAGGAGCATACAACCTAGTGCGTATCAAAGAAGGTGATGAATAGAAGATTGCATTTCGAACAAGGTATGGACATTTCAAATATAATGTCATGCCTTTTGGACTTACAAATGTACCAGTTGCTTTTCAACATCTTATAAATGATATTTTTTGTGAGTTTCCTGATGACTTCGTTGTCTGTTATTTAGATAATATTTTAATCTATTTTAAAAATATAATAAAAATAAAAATAGAATGTGAACTTCATGTTTTAAAAGAATATGAACTTCATGTTTGTCATATGTTATAAAAACTTAGAGACACAAGATTATATGCTAAGATGAAAAAGTGTGTATTTCACACTACTCAAGTTGACTTCTTAAGATACATCATTTCGAATGATGGTCTCAAAATAGATCCTAAGAAAGTCTAGACAATCATAGATTGGAAGATTAAAAAAAATTTATGAGATGTGCAATTTTTTTTGGGATTTGTCAATTACTATCGAATCTTCATCAAGAACTTTTTTCAAGTTGCAGCTCCACTTACACGCTTAACTTGTAAGAACAAATTTGAGTGGAATAAGGAAGTAGAAGCATTATTTAAGGTTTTAAAGATAGCTTTTACTAATACACCAATCTCGTATCACATTATCGTGTTGTGGTTTGGCTACCATGCAAAAAAAAATATACATGTATATTTAATATATAATTAAATATATAATTAAATAAAAGCTATATCAATAATTTTTTTTGATTATAAGATGTGATTAGGTTGTTAAGTTAGAAAGAATCCGTTTAATAGGACTATTAATGAGATTTATACAACCTTATTTTCTTTTTGATAGTAATTTTGAGATTGATTTATATTAATAATAACTTATATATATCTTAAGTCACCTTTATTCGACATTGGTGTTCCTTAAAATCTTAGTTTACTTCTTTTATTTGGTGCTTAAAGCACAAAGTATGTAAATCTTATAAGAAGAAGGGTTTAAAAAAAAAATTTAGTGTAAAAAGGATAGTTTGGCCATCTATGTGGATGAATAGAGGTGGATGATAGAAATCTCTATTCTAATTGGCCAAAAATCATGCCCAATGGGCTTCAAGGAGGCTGCCCGAGGGTTTATTAGGAGTTAGGGTTTATTTTTTGAGAGGGAGTCGAACATCAGAGGCTAGGATCATAAGGTTTAGATTTTTGGATCTAGTTTAGGTACAAATTTTGTGTGATTTGCACTTTTTATGAGGAAGTTATAGGCACTCAAAGTTAAGGTGTTGATTTTGGACGTACTATCATTCTTTTGGATATAACTTATGCATATAGAGAGCAATCAAGAATTGGCAACTGGAATTGGAGAGATCACTTTTACAGCTATATTTTTTATGTGGAGTTTGATGAAATTCAAGCTAGGATGAAGGAAATATTGGGAGTTGAAGTCAGTGCTTATAAACTTAAGGGCAGTAAGTAACCTGCTATCGGGGTAGAGAGAATCTGCCTCAAGAAAGCGCTGGGCTTCTGGCTGCTACTAATTACTCAAGCAAGATTCAAGTATAATAAAAAACCCCCAATTTTATATAAAAGAGATCTTCATAGGGCTATTACACCCAATACATAAGCCTAATTTCCTCAAACCACTCAAAACATAACAAAATACTCTAAACCCTCATTCTCCCGTAGAAAGGAAATTTTTTCCGAACTTCAATAACCTATAACTTTTAATCTAACCGTCCAAATCTACTCCAAATTTACATAAAGTACTGATGTATTCTTCAAAACTACCACCACAAATTTCAACCGTTGATTCATTATCGATCTTTAGATATCGTCAAAACCCTAGCAGTAGCTTTAAACCCTTATTTACAAACACCCGTGTACTAAATTCTTCATATCTCACAATTTAAAAGTTCAAATGCTATGAAACTTTGATATATAGCTTCTTTGCATAATAATACACCTTCTTAGAAATTTTGAGACAAAAATTTGTCCAAAAACTTAAGATATGGCAATCCCCATCACCATCAACAAAACGGTCTACTTATTGCCTTGGAATTCAATCTGCTGTCTTTGACTCCCAATAACTCCTTCTTTAGAACTCCAAATGTAGTAATTCTTCCACATCAGGTGTAGAGCTTGAAATCCCTTCTCTAACCGCACCTCTCGATCTCCAAAAGCTTTCATACAACTCATCCAATCCTCAAAAGAGTGACAATATGTCTCATATTGACACCTTACAGATTTGCTTAAAAAAAATTTGCTCAAAAATACTGGTATAAGTTTTTTAAATTTAGCCCAACCCAACTTACAGATTGCAAGAAAACGCCCAAAAAGCGCACTGATGACATTTGGCTGCCAATTTGAAGATTGATGTAGAAACTCCAGTGGTGATTTCTCCTTCTTTCACCGTTAACTTTAGCTCAAACTTGGTGTGTAGCTCAATCTACAAGTCTTCTATCAGCATACTAAAAATTACATTGATCCAATTGGTGGATCTTCACTTATCACAGAAATCTTATCCAACCCTAAACTGCCAACTTCCGACAATCCTTTGTATCAAAACTCAAATATCTCATGATTGCATTGCTAGATTAACACAAATTTTTGTATACACTTAACACACCTAACAATCTAAATAATATCAAATTTTGAACTATAGATGCCTCACAAATTTTACGAATCACTCAACAATGTAAGCCATAATTGTCTTATATAAAACCCAAATCACCAATACAAACCCTGATTTTGAATAAAAATTGCTAAGTCCTTCAAAATCCTATGATTACAAGATAAATTCCTTTGGAACCTCTTTCAAGCTAGCTATCCAACCCTATTTGCCGATCTTTGAATGTCTCTCTCCCTTGCCTTCGGCCGTCGTTTTTGTCCCTAGAGATCTGATTTTGACCCTGTCTCATACCTGATCTTTCCTTGGGTATCAATTCAACTAATTCTAAGGATTTTTAAGTTAAATCCTATCCTCAACTTAATCCTAGTATCAACCATAATAACTATTTTTTTTTTCTATCCTATTTTAATTAACTTATGGCTTTTCAAAATCAGTAATAGAGTTTGTAAAGCCTAGAAGAAAACTTTAACAACTAACTTTTATCTGTTAACTATTAAAACAAGAAAATAATCTAACAGGCTTCCATAACCCTTTTTTTAAGTATCTTAAGTTCCTATTGAACTAAGATAATCAAGTATTAAATATAAATTACTCTTATCTATACCTTTCACTATATAAACGTGCTGCAATACGACACCACTTACATAGTGGTTACGTTTTGAACTATATCTTAGGCAATTTGATAGATTTTTGGCTCAAAAATTTTAAGAGTGTATATTTTTATGTCACAAGACTATGTACAAAAATTTTGTGGCATTACAATTTTGGATTTGTGAGATATAAGGAAAATAGTGCTCGGGTGTGTCTAAGCTAGGGTTTTAAGCACTTGCTAGGGATTTTGAGATATCAGATGATTGAAAACAAATTTATGGTTGATTCTTTCTTGTGGTAAATCTTTAAAAAATTGTCTATACTCTAAACTAAATTTCATAGAAATTGAATGGTTGGATCAAGAGTTATTGAACTCTAAAGATTAGCAAGAAATAAGTCCTTGCGGGTGAACAAAGTTTTGAAGGGTCTTTGAGGAAATTTGAATCCTTTTTGTACAAACTTACTTGAATACAAGAGGGTTTATATATACAACTTCTCTTTTGTGAGATTATTATATTTTTTATCTTTTTTATTAAGGACAAATCATCTGTTGGATTTTTGCCATCAAGTTTCAAATAAACTCTCTACAGTCAGGTACTCAGTGTATTCCCAGATAGAAGACCACGTCATATGACAGTGTACTCTTCATCTTGTGGTTATGTCATTTCTTTGGACAATGCTAAGTAGTATGCTTAGGTTCTCCTCAATATAAACATAATCTTTTTTGACAACGACGAGACTTTTCTTGTTCAATAAGAGGTTTGAAACGTACCGAGTCGATTTGCATGTCTTCTACTTCTGAATGTATGTATTGAGAAGACGTTAATGTTGCCATTGTATTGTAGTAACATTAGGATTCTCTTGTGTAGCTCTTTGATCGAAATTCAGAAAGCCAATTATCACACTTTACAATAAAATCAATTGCTTGACTCAATGTCTAAGGATCAAGTAAATTGAGCATCAATTTTTTTATCTCATATTGTAATCTATAGAAAAATTGGCTAATAAGCGCAGTATCATCCCACTTGGTATCAATTGCTAATTGTCAAATTTGTGAAGCATATGATATCACTGATCGATTTTCCTATCGCAAGATATGGATCTTATTGGTTGCGACACAAATTGTATCATATTTTCTATATATAGATTAAAATTTTACTAAAAATATCTTCAAATTATCCAATATTGGATCACGTCATTCAAAAAAGAACGAAAACCATGATAAAGCAAAATCTAGTAGTAGTGTTCCAATAAACCTGACTTGTATTTCTAGGGTTGGATAACTTTGGAGTTGAAGTTCAATCACCAATTGTACTTGATTGATGAATCCTCGAAATTTGGATCTGGTACCATCAAACTTCTCCGACAAACTAATTTTTTTTCTTTGATGCTTAAATGATGTTCAATCATAGGTGAAGTGGTATGGCTTCAAGCAGCTCGAATCATCTCTATATCTTCACTTCCTGCTAATCTTCTTGCTTCTTATGGTGGTGTATTGAGTTGATGCATTGCAAGTATTAATTTTCTCATTTGCTCTTGCATTTGTGCCATTGCACTCTTCATTTCAACAAGCTCTGCCATCATATCACAATAAAAAAGGAAAAAATATCTACTCTCACTATAAAATAAAACACTAAGAATAAAGAAAAGAATTCTAGGAACAATATTAGTTTTAAAAGTGGATAATACACAACTTCTAATATGCTTATGTCTTATCAAGAAAAAGAGGTAATCCACTTTTAATCAAGAAGAGACAAAGCTCTGATATTATAACTTCACTCTTGTCAATCTGTCAAGGATACAAATTAAAACAGATACATAAGTTAGTAAAAAATTATGTCAAAAAAAAATAATAAGATAGAAATAAAAAAATATATTCAAGAAGAAACTGGAATGGCTATTGCCAAAGACTAGAAAATATATGAGACTCTTGAACTAGACTAGAAGCAAGAAAGGAGTTGACAAGAGTCAAGAAGGCTTCATTTTTGTCTCTATTTATACTATCTATCTAAGAGCTACGTGGTAGTATTCTATAGGACCTCCTACACATGTCAAACTTGCACAACAAGTTTTCCACATGTACACATCTTGGCTTGTTCCGCAAGCTACCAACATGTGTAATACATGGCTAGTTTGTTCCACAAGCTACCAATATGTGCGACACATAGCTAGCTTGTTGACCAAATTTCTAACCTACCAATCACTTATAGTCATGTATAAAGGTGATTCTGCATCTATGTAACTTCTAAGAAGCTTCTCTATCAAATATTATCAAATCAACTTATTTTACCTACTTCTATTGATCTATATTAATCAGATAATTATTGGAATAAATCTTATGTCTATGACAATTATTAATAGATAACCAATTATTTCTATGCATAATATTTAGTACACATCTTTTTTTAATATAAATTATATTTAAGGATTAAAATTTTAAATATAGATATTAATAAAATTTAAAATATTAAATTATTTTTTAAATTAAAATAAAAAATTAATTTAAATAAATAAATTTTATTTTAAAATCATGTAGAGATTCTAAAAATATAATATTAAAAAAGATTTCATACATTTGTGTATATTTTATTATTTATTTTTTACTATTATAAATATAATATATTATTTTTTAGTATTTTAAATACTTTTAATATATTTTTTGTAAAGAATAATATTTATTCAAAATTATTAACAATTATATTTTTATCAAACATACTTATGAAAATTATTTTATTGTTTTGATTTAAACAATATATAAGTATTTAAAAGATAAGTCTTTGATTAATATCTAATTGGTTTGTATGTAGGTTTGTATGTAGGTATGTATATACACAACTTAACATACAATATAAAACGTATGATGCAATTCATGTTTTGAATCTCATAAAAAACTCTAGGCTACTATTAAATTCTCAAAATTTTATTTTTTGTTTCAATAATATAGTATCTTAAATAAATAGTCAAAATAATATATCCTAAATACTTGCTACAATTTATTACTTTAAATACTTGGTAACACCAATATGAAATTTAAAATATGCATAATTATAAAACATCCATTTACAGTACATCAAAAACATTTCCTGACCAATCATTAGCCATGTTTATTCTAGATGCTTCATGCAAATCTCATTTTACTTTGTATAACAAACGTTCTCATTTTTGTAAAAAGTAATAAAAAAATAAATAACACATAATTTAGCACAACACACTGACCGAGACCTCTAAAAAAAAAGAAGATAAAACAAAAATAAATTACACACAAAAACAAGAACAACACTCCAAAAAACTCCTTTTTAAAAGTAAAAGTCAACACCTGAGCGAAAAAGTGGCCGACTCGGAAAAGTAGCTTCCGGCCCCCCACGGCTTTGGGTGCCGTTCGCAGAAGATATTAAAAGAAGTATATGGACATGCACTTGGCCCAGGACATGGACCCAGTTCAGGGACTGGGGTAACCCCTCTTCATCCAAAAAAATGTAGGACCACTGCTGAATGACTTCCTCGACGGACGAACAGATAAAGAGATCATCCGTCAGTGTCATCCATGCATTGTCATCGAGATGCTTGGCCCCCCTCCTACTTCGTGCTTGCTTGTCTTTTTCGAGATTCCCTCTTTTCCTTTCCGTCTTTCTTTTTTTTTTCTTTTTTTTTAATTCTTTTTCTTGTTTCTGTCTTTCTTGAAAGGGGGTCTGTTCCGAACTGTGTGCTGCATGGCAATGAAATCCAAATGGTCCCATCCGCTGCTTCCGTCCCATCCATGTTTTTCTGTCCATCCCGTACCGTGCCTTCCCTTTCAAGTCCAGGCTGGCCAGAGCTATTTCCCAATTAATCCATGACACGTGGGGGATGCTTATTATAGTTATAGCGCGGACGGCGTGAGTTTAACTGCAAGCATCTAATTCCACGTCATCAAAAGGTGGAATAAAACCTTGCACACAATTAGGTAATTAGTGTGTTATTATTATTATTATTATTATATTACTACTACTATTATGATTTAGCCTTTCTTTTTTTGAAGTTGATGCCCTTGTTGGTTTTGGATAAGGTTGAGAATTGGCAAAGACTTGAACCCCTTACACAATCTAATACTAGCCAACCCATGACTCTCATCCACATGTAGTATATTATTCTTTTATTTTTTTATTTATATCATATTAAGCTAATAGCCTACAAGTTTTTATTTTTTATTTTTTATTTTTTTTGTTTGTGTGTTTTTGTTATGTATTAGTGTATCTTTTGCTTAATAAGCTTAGAATATCTTTTTTTTATCTTGGCCTAAATACTTTGCATCTCCTCCTTTGCTTTAACACAAGTAATAGTTTATTTTAATTTCAAAATACAAAATATTTATGTTTATTTCAAAGCTTTCAATTATATTCTAGTAAAGGTAAATAAAATAAACAAATAATAATCTTATATTTGAAAAGAAAAGCAAAGATCCTATTTTTAATACAATTTTAATATGTTGTCATTGAGTTTGTGGGTAATAAACCTCT
Source organism: Physcomitrellopsis africana (assembly GCA_036785485.1). Taxonomy (NCBI): domain Eukaryota; kingdom Viridiplantae; phylum Streptophyta; class Bryopsida; order Funariales; family Funariaceae; genus Physcomitrellopsis; species Physcomitrellopsis africana. Next base: position 62,046 of record JAWRVF010001251.1, on the reverse strand, counting down.
GATTTGATATTAACTTGTTTTGTGAAAATGTTGTAAAATCTCTTTACAGTTGAAAAAGATAGTAGAAAATTACTATGATAAAGTAGTGTTTATAAAATAAAATAAAATAAAAATAGAAATCAATATTTCTTTTTTAAAATGTATGTCTAAATTTCAATAAATATTACAATGCAATACAGCAACGTTTAAAATCAAGGTATTTTTGCAACAAAGAATAATTTTAAGACAGAAATATATTATACTTTTGATGATTTGTTACTAACATCAAGTACAATAGAAATGTACTTATTATTTTTTAATCTATTCATTCTATTCTATTATTTTACAAAATACTACCAAATAATTGAAATTAAATTTAAATAATGTTTTAATAATATATGTATATTTTTATTTAATATAATTTGTCTTTCGGATAACAAAGATGTGAATGTCAACAATGAGTACATGTATGAAATTTAGCAATAAGTTTTATAATTCTCTAAATTAAAATTAATAATTCTAATATAATATAATATTTGAGTTAATTAGTAATTATTAAATCTATTTTACATGGAAAAATATACACATTGTTTGCCTTTACTAGAGATTCATTCAAAATTTTACGGATTTTATATATATTATACCAGTTGTTCATATATTTTTGGTACTTTTGTATATAAATATTTGTATGTATATATTGATATACTTTTTTTTACATGGCTAAATATTTTTTACTAAAATATTTTTGGAATCATGGACAATGCTTTTGAAATATATTGAAATCTTAGACTGATTTTTGCATCATCTACACACAAAGATAACAGCAGAACTTGTTAAACACATAATCAAGGAAAATATCTTTGATTCCAAAAAAATCTTAAATGAATAAAATACATATATCCATCATCATCATTTTGATTTAATTTTATAATGGTATTATACATTTTTAAAATTATAATAAACATAAATAGCATTGAAGAGAATGAATTAGTTATTTAATGGTTTGTTGTAAAGATATTGCTCAAATTAAGAAAAATTAAACTTTGTAATTCTTATTTAAGATACTTCATCTGTTTTACAAGAATTAATTATGTTTTCTACACTGCAAATATGTTGTTCTATGATACAACTAGAAGGTTATATATATATATATATATACATGATTATTTTTTGCAACAAACAGTGAGTGATTATTCAACTGCTTTATTGAAAGATTTCAGCAATCTTTATGTCGTTGGTTCATATTCTTTCAAATGATAAATTTCCATAATCATTTTATTTCTTTGATTCTTAATATTTAAGTATGTAAATTACAAACTTTGTCTAAAAATTGAAATTAATATTACAGGAGGTTCGAAGCCAATTCTTTCTTTGTTAAAAGTCATTGTCAAAATTTCATACCATTTGGTTCTGTGGTTTGATAGATACAAGAATTTTATGACATGGAAGTTTGAAAATTGTGCCATAGTAGTGTTATTAGACTTTGGATGATATTTAAAGACCGGTGATAAATAATATTTATTTTATTTATTACTATTGAAGATAATATTATATATTTTATAAATATCTAAAATTACATACATAGGTAAAAACTATATACTAAATTTCTTGAAAGCAAATACCTAATTTATTGCTCAGTCTTGAAGGCAATATTTTGACAAGATTTTTTGACAAGATTCTTGTAAGAATAAAAAGTACTTAGAAATCCTCTATGGCAAGTTTTTAGTGTTTTGCATGGGAGATGAGGTAGAAACACTACAATGGGTGCCCCAATTTGACACCTATTGGGTATGAAAGTGAATCTAATAGAATCAAAGAGAACTAGAATTAGGAGTGAATCTTATTATGATCATTTTTCAAAGAGTGCTTAGGAGGTAAGACAATAAAATGAACAAGACATGTAGGATTTGGCATTGTACATGACTTTTTTTTTAAGAGTAGTACACAAAAATGTACAATAGTGGCTTTGGCATCATTTTCTACTCAATAATGTTTTTTGAAAGACCATGACATTGACCTAAAGATGGTACAAAATAATATGAATTCTTTTAAAAAATAGCATGTGGTTGGAAATAATTTAGATTGCAGGATAAGTCTTATGAGGTCTACTTTCATGAAGAATAGCATTTAGAATTGATTTGTAGGCTTGGTCAAATATTTGGAATTAGTTAATGAGCAAGAATAGGACTCAAATCATTTTTGAATATTGGATTCTGTGAATTTTATAGTAAGTTTAGAAGAATCTTTGGTTGGAAGTTTATTGGGACAATTGGGAGTTTAAGCATGATAATGAAGAGAATGTTAGTTACATTGTGAATATACTCTACATCATAGGAATATGGTGGTTTCACAAGGGAGGGGTTTGAAGTGGAAGGACATTGCATAAGAAGGCAAAACTTGTAGATGACAATATTAAAAACTTTCTTTGTAGATATTTATAATCACAATTAAGTTAATAGGGGCCTCTGATGTGGGCAGTTTTGGCCACATCCCCATGGCTTTATTCAAAAACCAGCTTGCTATAAAGAAATCTCTCTCTGTCTGTGTATATATATATGTATATATATATTCACACACACAAAAATGGATGTTTTATTTTTGGATATACATATATGCCATTCAAAGATGCATTACAAACATAATTCATATATATATATATATATATATAAGGATTAAATATGTGATTAAGGAGCATTTTTTTGTAATAAAGTGTACAACTACACATATTAATATAAAGCGGTGATAGAAGCATTAATAGATAAATATATGGAAAACAGTATTTTTTGACACAAATAAATCTAATTTTTAAAACTTCTTAATAATTGATTTTTATAAGATATGGGTTTAAAGATATTTGAAGATAAGTTTTGGAATATTTGTAGATTTAATAGTTTTTATGGGAAATTTTTATTGATTAAATTAATGAGGTTATAATTTAATTTAATTTTAATAATAAAACTGTTTAAAATTTTTATTTTTATTTTTTCATATAAAATTTAGAAAAAAATATTTTGATGTAAATTTTTTTATTTAGTTGATGATTAATAATTGTCTAACAAACATTAGACAAAAGAATTGGGCAATATTATTATTATATAAATAAACATGTATTTTTGTCTAAGAATGTAAATATACATAACACTTGAAATAAAAAAAAGAATGTATAATTTTTAAAAAAATCCAATAATATAAATATTTGTAAATTATAATAAAATCAAAATAGCCATTGCTAAATAATAAAAGAGAAAAAGGTTTTGAGGTAAGATTAAATAATAAGAGAATCATTGATAAGTTTGAAGATGGCCTCAATGTTGATTTTGTTAACAAAAGATCTGTGTAGAATGTTCTCAAAGAACCATAACAATTGATGAAACTATGTGTGTGTATTTATTTTATTTTTATTTTTAAAATTAGAAAACTGTGATTCATTTTTCTTGTACAAATAGGATTGTGTTATAGAGATTTAATGTATAAAATTGGAGATTTTAAATTTCCGACAAATTTCAAAGATAAAAAGAAAAAAAAATAGTGTAGCTTAAATAATGTTGTTAATATGAGTCATAAATAAATAAATAAAAGCTGAGGATTTGGGTTTAAAATTTTATTTTATATTATAAAGAGATGAAACCAGATATGTTTTTATTATGGCATCTGAGTTGTTTTGAAGGAATAAAAATAGAAAATATGTTGGTAAAGTTTTAAAATTTTGGAAAATGTGTAAGCATATTGAAGTAATAAAGGTTTTGAATAATTCAACCATTATTTTTAAAAAAATTATAATGGCATTCTTTTTTGCTTTGTACTCGGAATATACAGTAAACATATAAATTATTTACTTGAAAATATTAATGGAGTTTTGGTAAACAAAGTGTTGAGTGTCTGCTCAAAATGATGTATGTATCATAGACAAAGATTATAGAAGTGAATTTTGTTAAATAAAATATTAAATTTTGTCATTATAAAAATGGAAAAACATTGAATTTTTTCTGGATGCCAAACAAACCTGTGAAAAAATCTGGCTATTAATTAATTGAATATTAACATTTCAAAATTAAAATTAAAATTATTTTCAACAAAATCAACCTTAAAGATTGGTAAAGTTTTGAAAACATTGATAAACATATCCAAGAGAAATTTAAGTAACTGTCTTAGTAATGATTTTTTGTTCTACAATCCAATTGCACAATTTAGGAAGATTGTAAAAAGAGTGATAAAGAACACCAGCATTTCTATGGATCTGCATGGTAATGCACAGAAACAAAAGGGAAAAAGAAGTCTTTCAATAATGCTTTTTAAATCTTTCAGAAGTCTTCATCTGTCTCTTAAGAAAATAAAATAATTACAATATATTTTATTTTAAAAAATCTATATAATATATATATATATATATATATACACACACACACACACACACAGGTGTGTGTATATGTATGTATAAAATCTACCTCACATCTTACTTAGTCCAACCCCATATCATAGAAATACAAATCTAAGTGACATGTTCTTATATTTCAATGAGAATTGACTATTTACTTGCTTTGTTCACTAAGACTGAAAAAATATATATTCTTTGAAAAATTCATTCATTTGTTTGCTCTTAATGTGAGATAAATTTGACAACTGATAATCTTTTACTAACATTTCAAAAATGTGGGTTGGGTGAACTTACCCTCAATTTCAATCTGCAATGGGGTCTACCTCTCCCTCAATAGATGTATGCCATGACTTGATCCAGATACATGTCCATGTTAATCTTCCCACATCCAAACCCTAGAATTAAAACCCTAACACAAGCCCCAGATAATCCAAAAGGATGAAGATATTACACACTAAACTACCCCAAAATCGCCTCCACACATGTTTCACAACCAAGAACAACCCCAACTTAGCCAAATTGCTAGCAATTCAATTAGACACTTCCCTGTGAAAATTTTGGAGCTGTGCCCCCCCCCCCCCCCCAGCAGCCGCACTCCTGCCAGCTTGGTCTAAATAAAGGTTTATAACTCTTTGTTGGGTTCAAGAAATGCCGTGGGGGTTAGGACATAGGGTGACGTGGCACTCACACCCACCAACCATTCTACACCGCAAACCACAAGCCAACCTGCAAGGAAGCAAGCAAGCCAGGGGGACCTAAATTTATCCGGGCAGGCAAGCAGTCAGTCGGTCAAGTCGGGAAGGATAAGTTAACCCAGCCCACAATTAGCAAAGGGGGTGGGTTGACCTTTTTGGACCTGATAGTGCCCCCCAGCCCGGAGCCCGAGGTAGCCAAAGAGCAGGGCAGTGGCGGAGGTCGTGCACCGGGGAGCACGGGCAGCTCAAAATTCCTTGCCGAGTATCTTGTAACTCTAGTCGGACGAGACCGTGTCGACGCATTTTTTGGGATGACACCTGTCCGTGTCGGGGGAGGGCTTACTGGCACCTGCACTGCTCCTTATGGCAGGCTACCTTACGAGCTTTCAATTCTTTTGGCCCCATGTGACAGCCTCCGCCTCTTGGTCTTGCCTACGTGGACCCACTTACCCTCTGGGTTCTGTTCACACTTGCACCGCTTCCAGGGCAAGGATTCACCGCTGTCGCCAGTTGCTGATAAAAGATGCTGTGCTGTGATATAGCTAACTAGACTCTTTTCACTTTACGATAGGCGCACAATCTATGTGACGTAGATATTAGTAAAAGGACATCAATTGTGGGTTCAATTCCTGCTTTTTGCTTTGCTTTGCTTTGCGTTGCAAAATGGAGCCTAGTTTTTGTCCCTTACGTTAAGAAATTGTGTGATTTACTTCATGTTCAACATCTGCAAGTTCTGTTGTGTAATTACGGGTTGTTGGGGGCTAAATGGTTTACTGTGTTGTGGAAGTTGGGAGTTGTTTGAACAAGTAATAACTAATAAAGGTACGAGACAAAATTAGCTTTGAGCGGAACTACCTACATTCAGTGTTATTAGCTAGTTATTGTCCTTTTCAGTTCACAAACTTGCTTTTCTTATAACAAATTTTTTTTTTCTCTTTTAGTCGGAATGTGTTTTCATGCAATTTTGGTGTAATTTAGTATGATTGTCCATGGTACTTTATTCAAGGACTTTTCATTCCAATTTTCGTGTTTAAAAATTTTAAATTCACATTTATGTGTATATAAATAGACAAATATACATACATATATACACACAATATACAGTTCATGCTTAACTGTGTATATATATATATATATATATATACATATATAATATGGGAGTTAAATACTAAGCCTCCAGTAAAATAATATCATAAAATACCATCCATATCTTTGTCTTGTTTTCAATATAAATTTTTTCTATGATTGTAACCTAAAACATTCCAGAAAAGCTTGGAAGGAACATACAACTGGAGGATTCATCATTAGATCATTCACAGAAGCTGGGAAAGCTAAAACAATTATATGTCCACAATGTTATTTCTGCCCACATTAGTATTCAATTTGTCTTCACTCTATATTTTAGTCAAAAGTTTTTCTTCTCTTTTTAGTCAAAAAGCAGCATAAGTCTTTGTGAGGTTTATATTGATATCCAAGCAATGATGGTCCTTTCTTCAGAATGTAATATAAGAGAGTGCCTCAAAGTATGGCATCAGGGTTCTTATTCCCAGCATGGATGTTTGGTTTTGTTATTGACAAAAGATTGGTGGGAAAAACATGAACAGTGTGAATATGGTCACAACCTCACATGCATGGTGCAAGATGTGTTGCTTGTGTCCAACAGATGCTGGCCAAGCAAGCAAAATTGGATGAAATTTATCCCCAACCTTTTTCTTATTCTCTTTGGACATGGGGACCATGGCCTGGTCTGTTCCTTAGAGCAAAGAGAATGTGCTACTCAAATGCAGCTGTATAAGCTTTGGTGGCTGTGTTTAGGAGCATCCTTTGACCACCTTATGAAGCTACCCTAATCAAAGAGATTTTGTTGCAAAAAATTTCATCTATGTTTGCAATAAGTGTTGACATTTATTGAAGATGGCACAAAATAATGTTAATGCTTTTCTTATCCATTTTTTGCATTATTTTTCTCAACACAAGGCATCTAGTTTGTGGGGAAA
>JAWRVF010001251.1:0-52500 GCA_036785485.1 Physcomitrellopsis africana | reverse complement strand
TAGAGTGAGGATTAGTGAGACTTCCGGATCCTGTATGCATATTGATACAAGATTTGTCACCTTGCTAGATGAACATAGAACCTGGCATGACCGAGACCTCTACGTGGCTCCGCGTACCTTTTTCTCTCATGTCCCTTTGAGCCTGCCACAAAATCTAGAGCTGTGCTTGCGGGCCATATGCCCAGCTCTGATGCCAGCTTCTCTACTGGTGCACTGACCCCAGGATCATGTTTCAACTGGCAAAGAACTGTCCTTTGCGCAGCCTTGGGAAGTGCTGCCTAGTCTTGTGGTGTCCCGCATCCAATTGTTCCCGTAGCACTCGAACACAATACGGTGGAACTTGCTATGCGAGGATCTCCAGCCTGATGACATGTGCATATTCCATAACCTCCTGATCGGGCGTTTTGCTTGATGGTCATGATATGAAAGCTTGAAGCCTGCACGAAAGATTACGCATGTGGGTATGCCATAACTCGAATAGCATCCATTGAGACTTCTAGTGATTGTAAAGCAAGGAACCTAGTTCTCCACCTACATTCCTCGAAGGGTTCCAGCAGTAGTGCGGAGTGTGAGAGGAGGATGTGGCAGATCGAATGAGCAGGTGCGCGCATTTTATAACGTTTACAACATAACTCCTAGTAAATTTTCGGTAGACGATGACATGCATCTACCCATCATTTGCTGAGTCACGTCACACTTGTACAGAATCTAAATCCTGTGCAAGCATGAGGTTTATCTTACTAGTGTTTCGGTGTCTATGTTGAGCTGTCTGGGTCCTTTCGCCCAGTTTTTAAAGACACATGTTAAGGATGTACCCACTAACTGATGTATACCAGATCTAGTCATGCTAAAGTGTATTTGTTCGTCAACAGTGATTAGACAGCGGTTGAGATCGAGAGATAGACAACGTTACATGTAAATAAATATTGATTGGTCTGTTATTGTACAGTTGAGTTCGTTTCAGATCGTCACTTGGAATTACCTGGATCACGGAGCAGTTTGACTACTGTCTGCGGATATTAGTCCAGAACTGCGGCAAAAAATTGCAGCAGCTTTCGGCTGAATTGGTGGGGGTACACTTGAGATTATCGAAGTGTGCAAAATGTGACCACCGACCCGTGTGAGGCTCGGAGCACCACAGGAAGATTCGTATCATGCACATGATTTTCCATGTTGAAGGATAACTTTCGGTTAATTATACTTGACATGCGAAAGTTTCCATGTTAACGCGTTCGCCCTCTCAGCTTCCACGTTTGAACCCTCTTCTCTCCTTCCCATAAAGCACGTCCTAGAACCCGACTCCACCAATCATAACCCATTTTCCAAAGTAGCAGCGAAAAGGTTGCCTGTCAATAGTTCCAGGAAAAAGTTGTACTGATCGACTTTACGATCTACATGCGAATTCAAAGACAATCTTTGGTGTTCAGGGCTTAGGAGGCTTTTCCCTTCCCGCAGTTTTTACTTTTGGATTTACTGCTGGCCAACAGAAGCAGGCACTCTGCACGAAGCTTGTCATCAAAGTGTCTGATATGCTTGGTGATAATTATAGTAGTATTCTATGATAACCTGGTGGGCTACTGCAACCCCCGAGTATCTTCCGCTTCGAATCGCTGACGTGGCTGTGGAGGGTAGGTGGTAAGAACTGCGTGTCTGTGCAAACCCTTTCGATGTCTGCAGGATAAATAACCCTTCTCTCCTTCCTGGAGAAGCTTGCTCGTGTGTCCCACAAACTTGTGCAAGGGTGTTCGTTTCTGCGGCGCAGCTTCATGTGAACTCGTAGCAAACTGAGTAGGCGGTTTACCACCAAAGTCCACCGATTCGATGGTTCTGAGCTTTTGGCACTATGATACGAATACGCATCATATGTTTCTCTAGCTTGTGTCACTCTTTATCCTTTGGACGCTTGCTGGAAGAGAGTTTGTGGTCGGTGGCTGAGATCCCAAGGTTTTCTGTTTTTTGTGCACGATATCCGAGAGGAATGTGTTGTTTTTGAGGTAGGAGTTGGTTCGTTGTTGGATACAACACATTGGATATTTTGGGAGTACTGCAGTCTGGTAGTTCCCTATTCAATGGTGTGAGAGTGTGCGGATGGCATGCTGATGTGTTGTTGCGGTGTTGACTTGTGTTACTGTAAGCAGTGTAAGAGTAGCGATCCCTGCAAGATGAGCCAACTAGCTCCTAAAGTTCCAGTAGGTTTTAGATTCCATCCCACGGAAGAAGAGTTGGTGGGATATTACCTCCCTAAGAAGGTCTTTGACAGGAAGATCGACCTTGACCTCATTCGCGAATTGGATCTGTACAAGTTTGAGCCATGGGATCTTCATCGTGAGTGCAAATCATCACACTCTGATACATCTGTGCTTGTGATAGATGCAGAGTATTCAGAATTGGATTTGGAACATGGCTACTATCTTGTTTGAGATTTTATCGGTGTATATTATTGTGCACTAAGTCTGGCGGGATTTAGCTTGACATGGTAGTTGCTGTTGTGATTCAGAGCTATGCATGACTCAAGGCGGCTCAAACGAGAAGCAAATCGACTACTATTTCTTCAGCCGTAAGGGAAAGAAGTATCCCACCGGCACCCGAGCCAATCGCGCCACCACCATGGGTTTCTGGAAGGCAACTGGACGCGACAAACCCATCCACACTAAGCTAAACCAGGCTCTGATCGGCATGCGCAAAACACTCGTATTCTATCAAGGCCGTGCTCCACATGGTATCAAGACAGACTGGATTATGCACGAGTTTCGCCTTGACGACGGATCCGAACGACCAACCCATGTAAGTTCCTGCTCACCTTTCAATTCCTGTACTTTTATTACTTTTTTTCCCCTCTTGTTTTTGTTGGCAAGTTTGTAGTTCGTATTCCAGGTTTTCGGCAACCTATTAAATTATACACTGGATTTTCAGGACGGTGGGTGGGTGGTCTGCCGTGTATTCAAGAAGAACAAAAACCTGAAGATGAAAATGCAGCAAGAAAGAGCTATTTCTTACGAAGAGCAAATGGGTGCGCTGCCTCCAGAAGCGGCGGGCTCTTCCAACGTACTTCCTGGAGACGACCAGTTACCATTTCTTGAAAAATCCTCTGGAGTCAAGCGAGAAATCATTAACCTCGACGACTATCAGCTCCATCAGTCTAAACAGTATCTGAACTCGCTTCAGCGGGAGCTAGGATACCCCTCGAGCTTGAATAGACCAGACGATGTCAACTATTTCATGAATTCGTATCCAGAAACGTCAAACTCAGGCTTATGCGAGTTTAATGACCCCCAGACTTCTAGTGGCAGTGACGGCACGGAGCTGAACCACGAAGAAACGATCTCGGGATCCTTCCACAACGTCGATTGGAGCGCTTTGTTGCAGGACCCCGTTCATCCAGCACCAGTGCTGAAAGCCTCGTTGCGGTGCCCTTCAATGACCAAGCTTATCCCCGACGACGTTACAGGTGTCCTCCCCCAGCTCAAGCGACAAAACTCAGACATCTTCTCCTCGCTTGATCAGTGGAATTACGCTCAAATCGCCCAGCCGATGTGATCTTCAGCGTCATCTGTGAACACATTACCAGTCTAGTCGCGGCAACACAGAGAACTTGGTGTTCAGCGCCTTACACATCCACCGCGTTATTGTACATGAAGGTCATCACACATTCCCAAGAGGAACATCAAGTTTGGTCGGGGGGACGCATCGATCGATGATCCCACGCAGATCCTTGAATTGCACAGACGCCATGCAAGATGGCTTTGATCTCAAGCAGTGGTGAAGAGCTTGCAGCACCCTTTATACTGCCCAACATTAATTTCCTCTGGGTGCAGGAAAGTTTTCTAATACGCAGAAGATAGATTCATGACTTGCAAGTAGCTAATTTACTTGCTTGGCATGTCTCTCTCTCTCTCTCTGATTCACATACAGTTATCCGCAAGCATGTATCTCTTTCTCTTGGTCTTATGTACTCAAAGCTGCACACATGCGGAGTAAATGGAGAGGGGAACAGAAAGCGGTGCAGTCCCAGTTGCATGTTGAACCGTTGAGGGATGGATTTCTTTGCATTTAGTCACCAACTAACTTTTATCTTGGCCCTTGATAGAGAGAGCCCAGGTTTACTTTGCGTCGAAAACGAAGAGCAGTTTAGAAGTGGGAAGGAGGTTGCAAGAGAGTTTGCATTAGTAGTTTACAAATAGAAATGTGAAATTGAATTGTACATACAGAAAAATGACCAATATTCTCATGATGTGAGGATTGTTTACTACTAGCACACCTCGTGTCCACACATTGTGGATTGATTGTCTAGATCCCTTGTATCAATTCACCACCTGCATCATTGATTTACAACTGCACCCGTCACTACACTTCATGTCTTCTTGCATTTGTGAATTCATGCTTTTAAAATGTATTTCACCGAAATTTGGAGGTTTTTTGTGGACCCAAAAATGTATGTAACGGAAACCTGGAAATTTTGTTTGGTGTCAGGGTTGCTGATTTGATGTTCGTAATTATGTTATGATATCACGTGTTGATACATTCCGAAAAGCTGAGATCTTGAAGTCCATCAGGGTAGCGTTGAGAATATCTTGTATAGTTGTGATTTTGCATGTTGCGATTTTGCATGCTGCAAATGGCTAATGACAGATGTCCCATTTTGAGTGGAGTTTTTATCCTTCTGAGAGATTTGTCACTTTTTCTTATTTCGTGCACTGCAACTTCTGTATGAAGTATCAATTTTTCCTGGCCAGATTTCATACAATGAATTCGAACGGCATAGTGAAGGTCAATGAAAGTCTTGTGACGGACAAAAGGATTGTGGCAATGTAAGCATATGGGCCATTATCTGCATTGCAAAAACTATATTATTAGCTTTGGATATAGTCTGCAGAGCTACTACAACAGTGAAATACAGCTCCTTAAACGATGTGTATCAGATCTACCTTCAACATAGCTCTCATGTATTCCAACTCGCAATTTGCAGCACTTTAGTCAGCAAGTAGCACTCGTAGGAATTTCAACTGAAAACGGCACCATACTTGAAACACTGCAGGCTCCGAGAAATTGTTTAATGGTTTACTATGTGTGAGAAGTTTGTTTTTTAAGAATTTAAAACCTTGAAGATATATTTTGGATTGGAAAGGCATCCTACCTCTACTTACATCTTCAGGTTTACATCTAGTGATTCTTACATAAAATGATTCATTATATATTTGTGCCACCACCATCCACCACATCCCACCAAAGTTTTTGCTATTGCCACCACAACCACCATCCACCACATGTCACCTACACCCTTTGTCAATACTAAATAAAAAAAGTAGAATGTTTTCAAAATTATTTATTTAGATGATTTATATTTTTTTTAAATAAAAATATTTTATTATTAAAAATCTAGTAAAAAATAAAAATAAAAATATACTTATTAAAATTTTAATTATTTTTTAAAAACTATAAAAAATTTAAAAAATTTAAAAAAATTAAAAAATATATATATTAGAAACATTAATAATTTTTGTTGATTATCATAAAAAAACTAAAGAAATATATCAAGTGGGTGGCAAGTTGTGGTGGTATTAGCATCACCCCTAGATATATATATATATATACATATATATGATTAGATGCACCAATAATATGTCATTATAGGAATTGGTCATAATTAATACTTATATTGGATGATGTTTTTAAATTTTTAGAATAAAAAATAATAAGAATTATAAATTATAGCTGAAAATTTTATCACTATATAGTTGAATTAAAATAAAGAGAATAAGTTAAAGAAGTTTTAGAATGCATTTAGAAGAAGACATGGTGCATGTTAGAAATATTTCTAATTTTATTTTTAAATAGAACATATTATTAATTCAATTGGAGGTTAGAAATTTAGAAGATTAAAAACTCACTAATTGTATGGTACCAAGTTGATTGTAAATTAATTTAGGAATTAAATCAAAAAATTGTTTAATTTATAAAATATTGCTAAAAATTATTAATATTGGATGCAATTTTTTTTGTAGTTATTTTATTTGGTTTTATAATATGGTTGAATCTATGAGATTTAGAGCACTAAAGTTTAGACAATGATTAAAGTAATATATTGGATAAATTGGAGATAAAAAAGTGCAATATTTTTTAAAAAATTTAAATTTTATTAGATCTACTATATAGATGAGACTTAAGAAAGGCTTAAAAGAAGTTTAGAATCTACAAAATATTTTAGATTGTGGTTAAAACTTACAAAGTTAGTAGTGCAAGATGAATAAGATACTAGAATTTGCATCAAGTAAAATATTAAAATTACTAAAAAATAATACTTGAATAACACTTAGAAACTATAAAATTCTAAAAGATTAAAATGTATAACAACTACACTCTTTGAATTTATGATTTCTAACAATCATTTAACTACAAGATAAAAACAAAAAGTTGTAGATTATTGAAGCAAGTACTAAATAGTCACCAAAATCTTTGGAATTACCAAATGTTTAAAAGAATGTGACTTCTTTAGAACATATAAAAATAAACCAAGTGAAAAATCTTATGAAATCTTTAAAAAAAATAAAAAAAAAATAAAAATTGAACGTTAGTAAAATATTCACATATTTAAAACATTGTAATTTTTTTAAAAAAGTATTAAAACAAATTACAAATACTTTAAAGCTCATCAAGTGATTTGTTTAATGCTATATATATATATATTAAAAAAAAATTCAATAAAATGTGTTTTAAAATATTTATGATATGTAATATATATACATAGATCAAGGGATGAAAGAGACAAGATAAGAAAACATGCTAAATTATAAAAAGATGCCATAAAAAATAGTCATTATTTATCTTTATTCTTATGAAATGTATCGAATGTTCAAAAGGACCTTGTGGGAGGCATAACTTTTGATTAATTGAAGCTAATCCAAGTAGGTTCGAAGGGTCTTCCCAGAAAACCACAATGGGTTAGATTGAATGGAATTTTGTTGCCACAACTTGAGCATAAAACCTAGATGAGTCTCAGCAGTGTGAAATAAAAATGTTTGATGTGGGAATCTGCATTCTTAATCTTCAATTCAACTGCGTAAGCACATTCATCTCACGAACAAACAAAAGTGTCCTCGAAGCCTATTTTGTAAGAGCAGATGCAAACAGGTTTAGAAACCTTACCAAAAAAAAAAGCATATCACCACGCACAACAAGAGCCTGTCCTCAACCCAGTGAAATGCGAAGAGCTGCATAATATAAAGACTATGCCCACAAATGACTCACACCAGATCTCATTCCTCTTAAAAACTCCAAAGATGCAACAAAGTTACGTTCAACATAAAGAAATCTTTTCAATCCTGGCAAATTCACCAAGCTTGTGCATCTAACACTGGACACAGTATATATTATACCTTAAATCTCAGTTTTAACAGCACGAATTGAGAAAAACTCAAATGTCATGTTATCGATCCTTACTCTTTTTCCTCTCCTGTTCTTCGATGTCAAACTTTTCCTCTACAGACCGCTCTCTGTGCTTGTGCTTTCGGTGACTTCTGTGAGGTTTGCTTCCATCTTCTTCTGGGTATCCTTGGTCTCTATCTCTATGTCGGTGTGTAGACTCAATGTGTCGATGCTTCTTTTCACTGTGTCTGCTGGGTTTCTTGTGATCACTCGGCTCCTCCCACCGACTTCTCGACTCAAGATCTCGACCATGAGCATCCCAACGCTCGGTATCTCTTCTACTACGAGACTGCTCGGATTCTGCTTCTCTCCACTCAGATGACTTTTCTGAATGGTAATCTGAGCTCCGGTTCGTCTTCCCACGATATTGTGGGTCAAATTTCCCACTTCTCTCCGCTGAGTACTCCCTACTATCTTCTGCTTGCCGCCTCCTATTTTGTCTCCTATCTTCCTCATACTCGTAAGGTGCATGAGATGGATCCCTTCTACGTTTCCGTTCCATCGCCTCTTCACCATAATGTGTATCCTCAGTTCTTTGGTCATCTCTAAACGTTTTAGGGCTTGGTCTCTTGCTTTCGAACTCAAAACCTTCGTATTTAGACTCTTTTGGAATCTCCTCCTGGCCACGATCCTCAACCATAACCTTTCGGTAGCTGCGAGACTGCTCTGCGTCATCATGGTCCCTGTGTTCAACTCTCCGCCGCCTGTGCCGGTCTCTTTCTCTTGCTTCTCCAGATTCACTTCCATGGCCTTTATTGGACGCATATTCATTGACATCCCTACCACCTACTTCATCTTTTACACGATGGTGTCTCAACTCACTAAGTTTGGACCCACTGTCGTACTCACTGGTTGTGCTGTGCATTCGCTGTGGTGGAGGCGGAACCTACATGCACAGGAAAATACTTACTAATAAAAAACCTAATAATCGTCACACCACCATGAGACAGATAGCAGCACGCCTGTATACAAGTTTCAATTAGACCGTCGCCATATTCAACGGCTGGACTAAGCTTCATTCGGACAATACTTGGTACAATTCACTCACACGTAGGTGACCTAGTGATACTAGGACTGTTCGTGATAAATCTTTCAAATGAAATCAACAGAACGAGACCTTTCAACTCCGATGTTTCTAGCTCAAGGGCAAGTAGCCTTGAATTATACTCATTGCTTCACAACATACCATTTAGCAAAAGTACAGCATCATTATCGAGACACAAAAAGTATTGAAAAATAAGATACCTGAAAGCGAGTCATGTAGTGGCCCTCAGGTGGAAGTGGAATACCCAGCTTTTGAAGTTCCACGTGTGGTATGGGTCGCCTGCAATGCCCAAACCACCTTCATTATTCCGGTTGCATGATACTAACAATGCTTCAGTAAGACACTATTTACGAAAAAGAAAAAAAACGTCCACAAATTCCGCTTCTAAGAGAAGAGCTCATTGCCCGATAAAACCAGGCAGCAAGAAATAACCTCAAGAGCAGAGTACTTTTATTTACAACCAAATGGACGGTGGAGGTAAGTACAATGGTGCCCTGAAAGGTCGATCTCGGCCACCAAATCTGAGCTGCCCTGATTCTTTTTTCCCTCCCAAACCTCCCCCTGCTCATACAACATCACGAATTCGAATCAAATTGTGAAGCGTATTGCAACCTATTTTTTGATCAACGCACTTCTACCTAAATTTGAAAATGAAAATATGTTTGCTTCGATGACAGCATGCCTTCATCAAAACCGTGGACAAGATAAGAATAGATAGACTACTAAGTCTTAAAATGGTGAGGGACAAATACGGAAAATTTGGTAGTAATTTTACTGATATACTCATGACGTAGATATAATGATCAAGGCATTTGGCCAGACTAGTGCAACACAACAATCTCAGCCATCAGCATCAATAAATACCCACCAAGCCGTCGAGGGATCCATCCCGGCATTAATTGTTGACGATTATAGTCCACAAGTATACTGGCTCCATCCAACTTAGAAAGATGTGCACCCTGCACTTACAAACATCAAACCCAACCCAGATCATCATCGTTTGGTCATTAACAAGTTCTAATCTACAACTCTTGCAAATTTTGTGAGACTAGGCGGAACCACAAAAAAACTGTTGATCAGTGCACATTAACTGTTGGTTATGACAAATCAAGCCCATTGGTTACCCAAGCAGACCTGCTAACAGGCCAAAGTATGTGCAACTGATAGTATAGAATTGCCTACCTCATACGCCATGCACATTTCTTTCTCTGTCTCAAACTCGACAAATGCATAGCCACAGGAAGCGCCTGTCACTGCCAAAATCGAGACACGCTGTGAAAAATCAAACCAGCTATGAATAACACGCCATCGTGTTTTCAACCACTTACCACATCCAGTAAAATGAAACGCATATATTTATAAACATGACTAGAGATGGAAAGGACGAAATAAAAACTGACAATGTATACAAATTTAACTGACCTAAGTGACGAACCAGTCGGAGGCTCTTGATTCTGCCAAATTTTGACATAGCCTGCAGTCCAGATCACCATAGAAGCTTCAGTCATAGTGAAGTCATGATTTTCTCACAGATTATTTTACAAGAGACCAGTCCTTGCTATTCCGTTGATATTTCTAGTATGATTCAATCCAATGCTGCTGTCGTATCACTCCTTGCAACTGAATATCAATACTCAATGGCAACGCAGCGCATGGAAGTGATGTACGAGTGAGCATCTACATAAAAATTCATGAACTCAAAACAATTCAAAACTCCAACTCCAAAAACTAGTACCAGAGTATGATCTTGGCGAATAACTGAAGACCATACCTTATGGAGTGACTTCTCATCAGTTTGGGTTGAAAGTCGGCCCACAAACAAAGAACAATATGGGTCTCCTTTTGCATTAGGATCTCCGAGAGGATCGTCTGTAAACCAAGAAAAACATCACAATAGAGATCCAGGAGTTGACTACTGGCAAGGTGGATCTCATCGTACAGTTGTGAGATCGTAAGCATAATTTCCAGTAACTTGTACATAACTATTGTGTCCACTTTCTCATTAAACACCAAATAAAGAGGCGAAGCATGATAGATTACAGTTAATCGGCAACTCATTTCAAAGACTAAATCGTGACAGATTCTGGCAGATCGCAGCTAACACTTGACTAAGTCTTGTAAACGAGTTTGGTACAACATATGCCCTAAGGAAATTTAAAACTGCAGAATGATTGCCAAAGATTAAAAGGAGTGTGCTCAAGTAACTCAGACATTGAGTTAGTCGAGGCAGAAATCAGATGACGTGAGGGTGGTAATATTCAGTATTTGTAACCCTAGGCTTGTTTCCATTTATCAATTAACGTGCCAATCCAGCCAAAATTATGGAAAAGAAAACTCACAGAGACCAGTTGTGGATGCCAAAAGTGCTCTATAAACTCCATTATCGTGCGCTGTGATGTCAGTGCCGTCAATGCTGCCGGCTTGAATTGGATGGTATGAAGTCGCATAAAACACTCCATTCACATTGTTAACCATCTCGCCTAATTGCTTTTTGTGTGCGATTCACATATGATTTGCGCTTCACATTTCTGACTATACTCTCACAAGTTAACTCAATCTGAATTCAATAAAATCTAACTCGCAAAGAACACGTAAGTTTCCATCAAATGCAGCTGAAAACCTCATGCACCAAATCCAACAAAATTCTCAAACTCTGTTTCTCGGACTTTCGACTCCTGAACCAGCAAGCTTACAAAAACCGAAGATCCATCTGATTTGGTGACTGCAAGCATCACGTACCACGAGGACATTATTACGTGATCGGTATAACAACTCAAGATGCCAAGGCCCACAATTTAGGATTTGGCGACGACGAAAAGGCAAGATCCAATAAAAGGCTCCATCAGCTCAATGTTGGAGTGGTGATGGAGAGCTTGGAGGTACTCAGGAGATACGACATCAACCCTTACAACATTTTAGGGTTTTCCGAAAGAATTGAAAGGATCCGTTATGGGTACCTGGGGGCTGTAAGTACAGGCGCGGCAGAGGCTAAAATCCGACACCAGAGCTGCTCCAACAGGATTCCAAACGCGGCGTGATGCAAAAAAATACAAGTTCAATCACTTCCTGAACCCCCTCGAATTGGTTTCAAGCTTTAATGTAGTTCCATCTGGGTGTTGCAGTTTCCATGTTCTGCAACACGCTGGCTACAAATTTGTGGATCTATCACGAATTGCGCAAATGCTAAACCCTTCTCCATGTAAAATCCGCGGGGAAGACCTGGAGCTGGAAACCCACTACAGAAGCTCCACCCCACTGCACTCCATACCCAGATTAGGATTTCCAGTTTTCACAACGGAAGTGGGACAGTGCTTGTGAAAACTGGCTATGGACGTCAACCCTCTTCATGGTTTGTAATGGGGCATAAAGTCCATTTAAAAAAAACTTATTGTCTAAGTTTGAGGTGACTTGTTGCTCAAGTTGTTAGAATGAATTTATTAGTAGGAATTTTTAAATACAAAAATTTTAAGAAGTTTTCAAAATGATCTACAGGATTTTAATAAGAATGTAAAATAATTAAGTTTTATTTTATTAATTTTTAAATCTAACATTGTGATATAACCATTAATAAGTATTTTTTTTAAACCACAATATTGTCATTTTTCTTTTCAATTAGTACCTTGAGGTGAGGTTTGATTCTTCAAATGACTACATTTTTTAATTTGTTGACAAGTGGTTAACAAAATACATAACGAATTTGAGCAATTTAATTGAACTTCTTGTAATGAACAAACATTTATTCTAGTGACATTCTTTTAATTTATCATACCATGCAAAAATATTTATATATCTTTTAGTTTGATTTTTATATAAACTCATCTTGTTTGGATCGTTTTTACGAATAAATTGAATAAAAATATAAATTTTTGAATAATTCCCTAACAAAATAACATACAGAACGTGTGCTTTGCTTTAATAGGGAGATTAATTACAAAAATGAATAAAAGATTGCTAAATTCCAGTTCAGAAAACTGTGCATACTGAACAAATTGTGTTTGTTGAATTATGAAACATTTTCTTCATAATTCACATCATCTCACTCATTTATTCAGAACATTACATTATTCTAAACTTACATGAACTGGGTCTCATGACTTCCAACTTACTTTCAACAGCAATACCATTTAGAACGAATAAAATCATCTTCAATTTCTTCTCACACAATCACTGTCTGTTAAACAGAAATCAACTCCCACACTTTCTGATGATTTTACTTGTCAACTCAACCTCAACATGTGCAGTGAAGAACCACGTTTTGAATGAACAAATCAGGAATGAATCAATCTTCATGAATTGTGTGCACCGATGTTCACTGGATTTGTGGGGTTTCACAAAGTGAGAGGCAAAACTTCATCTTATGGGTTCACTTAGTTATGTGGATTGTTGATCTCTTTAACTAGCCAGATGATCAGACCTCGTGGACAAATGATCAAACTTCCTTTTCGTTGCTTATTTGGTTTGTTTTTCGGTTCTAGATTCACACAATCTACAAAATTGCACAGCTGATCTAGTGGCAGCGTGATAACGACTGAAGCTAGTTTGCAGTAATGGCTACACTGGTCAAAGTTTATACTGCCGTTTCGGATGAGTGTAGATGCACCCAAAAGTCATGAAACTGAGCTCCCTTATCAAAGCAATTTGCTTGAGTCATCCTCCAGTCATTTCTTTCGCTGAGTGCTCCTTTCTATAAGTTTGCTCCCAAGGTATCAGTACCCGACATTCGGCAGTCAGCATTGGATTTTGAAATGTTGTCATCGAGCTCAAATTTGAGACAACGACGACCTCGCAATTTTAATTGTTTGTCTAGATCCATCAAGGTTCAGCTTTATTTGGTACCTGAGATATCAGGGTCAAGTCACACACATGAGATGTTGTGGCATTGTGTTTCTACCCTCTCAGGACAACCTTCGACAAGCTATCTTTTCATATTTTCATTTCATCTTTGTGTTTACATTTCATCATGATGTGTGTAGCTCTCAGCATTGACAACGCTGAAACGTGCTTGGCAAAGTTTGTTAGCATCAGAATGGATTTATTTTTGAGCGACATCGAATGTTTCCAACTGGCCTAAGATCATCTCTTGATACGCATGGCCCAGCGGCGTCCTGCATTGTTGAGATCTAGTGGATGACACTTGGTTCGCTTCTTGCTGTTGGTAAGGTCTCCGGTCTGTCGTTTACATAAATGAAATAGACACATGTTGCGCAGATTGAATCCGCGGTGGATATGATCTGAAGTCGACGTAATTTACCAAGAAGTTTAACATCAGGAGATAATTCCATATCAGCCTAAACCGTCCGGCATAATATGAACATTCTCACTTGAGGATCAGGTTTAGGGGTGGACATGTTTGGTGATGCATCTCTCTTCATTTCCTGGCCGTTTCCTATCGATTAAAAAATCAAGGTTACTATCCTTATACATTTGACTTGCTGCAATTGTGACTGGGGTTCCAATATATATGATAATCAGCGGATGCTGTCATTATTTTGAGAGTCAATAAAGGAGCATCCACAACGTGAGTTTTTATCATATCCTGTCTTTTGAATACCAAAGAGAGAATTCTAAAAGAATGAACAATTAATGCATCCATTGGGTTTCTGGGTACAGGCTGGGGATGTTCCAGGACATGAACAGGACTTCAGATTCATGCAAACCAAGGTGCAGGTGTCGGCGGCGTAACCATGTTTGTCCCAAATTAAGCATTCACCAGTCAGATGTCAATCATCGCTTTAGGTTGACTTGCGAAAAAGCTGCGGAGTGTCGTAGCAATTACGTGACGTCGCACCTAGAGAAATTGTGCAGAGATGTATGCAGTGCAAACCATTACTAGGCATGTACTTCGACTAAAGGTCTGACTTACGCTCGCCGTAAAATGCCGGGAATCACCCACTTTTTCAGGGCACAATCAAAGGTCCTTGATGATATATCTATGAGAGTTCTGAGATACTTGAGTTCCCATACAATTGCAGAAAGATAAAAAGGTCGGTGATTTGCTATTTGAAGCAGATGCAAGCCCCCTTCTGATCACACAGAACACCAGGCCAAGTTAGTTTCAATCTGTCGCATCCTTTTGTGATTTCTTCAACCTCAAAACTACCTCAGTGCCTCAGGTAGGCATTCACCAGACATGATTCAAAATCTGTGTTCAGGAGTTTTGTTACAGCTGTGTTGCTGAAGTTGCCACTGGTTGATTTCTCGTTGTCAACACAATTTGAATTGGGTAATAGACCTGCTACATGCATTGATGCGTGCAGAGAGGTGCTGATTATAACAAGTATTAACTATTGATAATTATATGTGTTGCAGAAACTCATTGATGACATATTGGAGCCTTCACGCTCGCTAAGCTCCTGACCTGGAGACAATTAGCAACGCATCTGAAGGTCATGTTACTGTAGCTCTTATCTCTGCAAATTTCTTCATTACAAATACGTCTAATGAAAGCTATTAATATTACGATATCATGAAAGTCAGGTTTAATGTTCACAGATTCTGTTACTCGTGTAAAACGTACTTAACGACTGCATTCATGCGGTGTAGGAGCTTTAAGAGTGAACTGTTCATACCAGACAGACTTTTACTTGGCTTGGTAAGTGGCCTTTGTTGTGTACAAAATGACGTGGCATCTACGAAAGCGTTTATAATAAATGTATTCTGTCTAAGATTGTGATGATATTTTAAAATGATGTATGTCTTGCATTAAAAATGATTTATGTCTTTGAGCTTTACTGTCTTTCATCTGACCTATACTTGTGTGATCATTTCAAAGCGATACCTCATTCTGCTGAAGTGGTGACCAACCCCACTGAACTAAACATGTTGCAGAACTTCCTTAGTGTTCTAGTATGCTCAAGCGGCTACTATATAATGGATTTGTCCTAGCATTGTGATGCTAATTCGGTAGCGTCTCTACCACTGCAATCAACCTCCAAGCTCCAACCCAACCATTTAGACGGAGGTTTATGAGTTCAAAGGTGCCTAGAATGAATGAAGAGACAAATTTCAGGCCTTATGGTTTGGGAGTAAGTGAATGGTACCATTCAAAATACTAGGATATTCTCTTTGCACTCGAAACCTGTCTCCGCTTAGGTCTGTCCCTCTCGTATATTAAACTAAGTTGTTGCAGAGCCCATGATCCTCAGTCTGGTAGTCATACTTTGACCAGAGCCTGGAGCACTAAGCATTTGTCCTTGCTGGCGATTAAGTCGGTAGTTGAGCAATAAGGGTCAAATCGCTACTGATGTTGGCTTAGCTCTAAGAAATGGTTGTTGCTATTACCAGGCTTGCCACAAATTGCCATCATTATAACTCTAAGGACTTGGTTGAAGTTCCTTTGCTCTCAATTCACAGTTTGCTGAGTGTGCTCTTCGTGAAGCTTATAATGGAGCGACAGTGGCAATGGCAGACAGGACAATGCCAGTTGCACCAGGCAAATTCTGCTGCAGCTGTTACTGTTCCAATCCAACCTCCTGATTATCTCACTGGCATGCGCCTCATCAATCTCCTTGAACATGGTAGATTCTTCTTCAAGGGGGCACTGCTAACGAGCACAGACATTGGCCTGGTGTTGCAGTGAAGAGGAGCAGCATTGTGATCAACCTCTGTTACTTAATGTTTTTTTGTTTCCTCTACGGAGCAGTCTGCTGTATATTGAGCTTGAAATTTTATGTAGATCATTGCAGCAGTGTAGTGAGGGGAAAAGAGCGGGGACACAAGTGCCACCTAGTTCGTCATGGATGGGTGTGAATAGCTTAACCGGACTAGGTCATATTATCTGTTTGGTGTTCTCTATGTTTTGCTCCACTCTGCGACACTCGAGTCCTGACACGTCTGTAGAGCGGACAAAGCGTGTCTTAGTATACTTGCCGCATATCTCTGGCAGGTACAGAAAAAGTAACTTCAGCTGCATCTGACAGAGCACTAGAAACTAAAAAAATTACAGGGATTGTAATGTTGAATGTCATTCCGACGTGACCGCATTAAATTTGTGCTTGTCTTTGGATATTCTACCGTCCGTAAGAGTGGGTTGTGACATCAGAAACAGCATCTCTACTAGAACAACAACAGAAGGATTGAAAAGATGTCAGGCATTGTGGGAGCTACAGGAGCTTGTAAGCTCGAAACTGGACTTTTCTTAGAGGAGAGGCCTGCAGTTCATTATTACTTGCAGCAACAGCTGGTAAAGCTTGAATGCAGAGTCCGTTGCTGTGCAATCTCTGACAAGTATTCGTCCATGTAAGATAGTATTACATCTGTAGCTGACGGGCCTTTCTGAACATATGGGGATATTTTGGTATGTCCACCAGTAGTAGACATGTGAATTTGTTTGTATTCGACAAGAATGGATAAGTTGATTTTAGAGAATATTGAGCTGTCTACTTTACAGCCCAGTGCTAGGTCTGTAACCTCTGTGCCAAACACACACACCCAAAACAGCATACAAATGAGCAAGGTAAGTAAGGACAATGATCAAATGTACCACCCTGATGGCCCCTTCATGCCTCCACAACACCCAAGTTCCTCAGACTCCTCACCCAATCTATCTCTCTTCTGTTTTCATCTTTTTGGAAGTGGATAAATCAATGTATTATGTAAATTGAGCTACACACAGAAATTGCCTCCACTTTTATGTGCAACGTTTACCTGTTCCTGCAATCCAGTGCTAGGCAACAGAACTTCAACAGGATTTTCAAAAAGTCCATTTTTCAAGCATGGAGGGTTCTCAATCATGTTGGATGTAATGCTGGGTTAGTGAGTTTGGTGTTGTTATTATTGTGATATAAATAATACATCTCAGGGAAGAAATAGCTCACAGCTCTCAAGGTGAATTAGTACTAGGATATTGGATAGTAAATTAGTTTCCAAATTCCAAAAATCTACAGATTGTCCACTCATGGCCATGGTAATCACTGTAAAGGTGAAGTAAGTTCAATATTCTGCTTCAGCTGATGATGATGATGAGGAGCAGGCTGCATGATGGTTATTATTGCTGTGGGTACGTACTTATACCACAATTTAATGGAATTATTTTGATGTGCATGCTTGTAGTCATGGATAATACAGTACTGTTTTGCAAAAATACTGCACATATCAACAATACTTCCTACTCCCACAAATGACCCCCATACACACCTGTACCTTTGATGCTCCTAGCTCTATATTCTTTTGGTTAGATCAAGTAGATTGATTAGCTATGAGGGTACCCCAATGAGACATACTTGTTGGATACAGACACTCCTACAGAGTATGAAGTAGTACTTGGTTACAAACACTCCTGTAAAGTATAAAGTTGTACTCTATTTATTCAATTAGCATACATTTATATGCTTTTCATTGATTATGTTATATCATAGAAATAAAAACATGGTATAAAAACCATGTAATTGATGTTTTTTCCTTCGCTCAATCATAAGTAGCTCTTTTTGTGTTTGTAGATCTATCCTTTCATGAGACTCTTCTTTACACTTCAATAATCTTTGTCAGGAGACACCTAAGCCTCACCACAGCATCATTTAACCATGACTTCTTTAGAGTCAAGTATTGCTCAATAAGCATTCCATATTCCCCCCCTCACCATGTCTAATCATGCCACACAAAATATTAAAATTGAGATGTTTTTTATTTGGTCTAAACTACAGACCATTGTGGATGGCACCAAAATCGTCTTTCACTCTTCCAAATTTGTTGGTCTTGCAATCTAGCAATTCAAGGATTCCAAAGCTTGTTCCAACCTACTACTTTGTTGAAACAAAAAAAAAAAAAAAAAAAAAAAAAAAAAAAACTCATTATTTTCAAAAGATATAGATTCAAAGGATGTTTAAGACTATATTTTAAATATTTATGTTCAATCCAACAAAACTAGTCAAATACATCTTCACAATAAGATTTGTCAGTTATACTTAAATATCAAGATTTTTGTTTTTTACAAACTTCTCTATAATAAAAAATCAAGACATTTAATATATGTATATATATATATATATATATATATGTATTAAGCATACAATCATGTTATAATATGGGCCAACATCTTCACCAAATTATTTTCCAATATCAAACACCAAGCTTGTTTCAATGACATCAACCTGATTGCTTCCTCCTACACAAAGCAAAGGGACACTGAAATACAATATATTTATTTCTTCAATGTTAGTTTACACAAAGCAAAGGGACACTGAAATACAATATATTTATTTCTTCAATGTTAGTTTACACTTCAGCTGAAGGGAGCACGGTAGATCAATCAAATTGATTGACCACAACAGTACACCAAAGACATATACTCAAAGGTTATGAACACTCCTTTGGAGTGTAAAGCATTACTCTATTCACTCAATTAACAAATATTGTTATGCTATTCATTTATTCTGTTGTATGATCGCATAGAACACACTTTTGAATCTTTGATTGTACCAAGTCTGTCTCAGTTACTAAACAGTGAATGGAATGTGAGGTAGTTGCCGTTCAGAGGGTGGGGAACCTCCATTGTTGAAACTCCAAGACCGTTGTTACTTGAACTGCAGTGCTACACCAAGCCACGCGTGTAACAATTTTTTCAAAAACACCACTACAGAACAAGCACATTAGACCCACTTCCAGATATATTGATTCTTTTTTGGTTTCAGCTTTCGTGTACGCATTTGATCATTCAAGCGTGTGCTTACACGGTGCAAAGTGGGTGGCAGTGCAGTAGATATCATCTGCACAAGGACACTGCCGAGTAAACAATGGATAGTTTTTTGAGCTGGAAGTGATGTCACTCCCAGTGCACTGAGCTGCTGGAGAGAGTGAAAAATAACAGAAAGTGATTGTAGCTCTGGAGTTTCAAAGGTTTTGCACTGTGGGTCTGAAAGGAGATGACACTGACGACCGGTTTGAGTGGTCATTGTTCAGATTTAGCTAACTTGGGAGAGTTTTGTTGTCTACCCAGCCAGCTGGTGTGCTGCAGGGAACAGAGAGCATATGAGGTTTGTGATTACCACGGCAGCTAGGTTGCACAGAAGAGGAAGTTGAGGGACTTGCTGGCATTACATTGTGAAATGGAGAAGCTGAGCCTTAGCATTGATGCAGGCAAGCTTGGAGAATAGGGGCTGCGTAAGGACTGTGAGGTTGTCCGTTCATTCAAGAGTACAGTCTGCGTGATTGATGAAGTGATCAAAGAAGCTCTTATCAAGCTAAGACCAAGAGCGAGCTTTAGCAGAGTACGTCGTGATTCAAGTTTTTGCTTTCAACTGCACTGAGACGACCATAACTTTTCTTCTCAGCATCTCTTGCCATGTTGCTGGAATTTAATTCACTCTTTGAGTCTGTTTGTACATAATTTGCGCACTGTTCCCTAAGCTCTTGTGGCAGGCCTTGTCTGATTGAGTTAGTGCACCATTGTCCAAGTTGGTGTCAGAACGGGTGCCTTAAGTTTGCCTAGGAGAGTGCTGCGGATGGACTAAAACCTATGGTTTTAATGGAAGTGTTCTCTCGAGTTTGTTGTGGCCTCTGACGTTTGCATCTATTTCACTAGGAAAGTTCTTGCATGATTTGCGTCTAACGTTCACACATATTTGAAAAGACATATGGACTTAAGCATTTGGAGCATATTTGGGTTCGTCGGAAACTCTTTTGCGTCCGCCATGTTTACAGCGCAGAACGTGTCTTTCAATGTCAACCATTTGTCAAAAGTTTCTTCATTTTCGTGCCTAAGACTTCCGATCCCTGGGACTGACAGATGCATTGTGGTTTGAATCAAAGTGAGTTCGCATTGTGTTCAATCGGTGCTTAGGACGTTGATTGCTCTTCCAAAATCCGACGTGTTTCTTGTTTTTTATTTTATTTTAAAGATGTTGCCTGAAGTCGTCCAGCCATAACAGGCTGCAGAAATCACTCATCTTTTAGGGGATCACGACATTTATTCACTGTGGGTGGTGAGTACTCTACTGCTCTTTGGCAGATTGGTTCGTTTTTGTGTAAATATTCTATCTCGCATTTGCTATGGTAGGGAGATAGAGACCCAGGACCTGCCCAGAGCTTTCTTGGAGAACATATCATGTACACTGTAGAGTAAGAGATTATGATGCGCTTAATCTGTAGAAGATCTAAAGAGACTGGGCAAATCCTGTGGAATAAAAATCTAAATGAGCGATCTAGAAAGGTTTCTTCTATCTTCCATCCGAGAAACCAAAAAACGGCTGTCACGTTACGACTCGAGAATGCAGCTGATCCAGAAATATGAATCGACGAAATTACTTCTCCGAAGTTGTGTTGATAATCAAGTTTTGCGAACGTTAAGTCTTGTAATATTTCAATACCAAACATGCGGGGTTGTTTTTCTCGTGAAGTATAGATAACTATCGTTGCTCGGTGCTCAAATCCTAAATACATTCGTCAAGTTCACCGATATAGTATGAGTAGAACAGTCACTAGTGGATGTCTTTTTATTTACTGGCTAATGATTCTCATCATTTTGACGTTCCGCTGTGACACTGGTTTCCATTCTGAAGCAGCTTAATGAAGCTCGCCATCCTCAAAAACCCTGAACTGGAGGACAATCTGTTCAAGAAAAACTCTTGGTAAGATGCTCGTCATTGATTTGAATTATAAAAGCCGAATTATGGTGAGTAGGTTGCTGTCGTCATACAATAGGCATCTGCAGAAATCGAATATTAAAATAGCTGTAATCAGAAACCAAAACTATAAACTTTCAGTACCAGAAAGGCTTTGAATTTGATTCTGGTATTGAAGCGAAATTTTTGGATATTTCATTGTGCAGGTGGTTGATTGCAGCCGAAAATTGTAGCTAAGAATAGAGTGCAATGGGGAGATCAAACAAGCCTACGGAGTGGCTCAAAGCTGTGAAAAAGGTTTTTCGTTCACCCTCCAAGGAGAGGCCTTCCCTTTCAGAGGATATGGTAAGATAAAGGTGCACCTGTGTACATTTCTTCAATTGCCCAGTTGGCCAGGGAATCACACTCACAGTAATCAGTGCAAAAGTGTCGAGTAATAAGCACTTTGGTGTCGAGGACATAATCAAGCTTAGTGAAGTTCCTTCTCTTGTCATGCAGAAGGTCGATGCCGACGAAAAACCATTTGCAAAGCATGACCTCTCATCAATATCACACCAGGCACAGACACCTCATTCTCTCCCACCAGCTGAAATTACCACACATGATGAGGTTGAGTCTGAACACATTCGAGAGCAGCCCATGGTCACATCAGAGGTGGTTGGTCAAGCCATTTCTTCATTAGTTTCCCACAAGGAGAACAAAGTAACAGAAGAGGATAATTCAAGCAATACCGTTGCTCATGAGTTACAGCAGCACCAATATGACGACAACGACGACGAGAGTACCGTGAGTGAAGAAGATGAGGCAGCTGTGAGGATCCAGCAACGATTTAATGACCCCTCGGTATTACACAATATTGTACACTCCATGATGGTTATTATAAACAGGAATAAGAGTAATAGAAAAGATAATTTATTATATTCTTTCAGCTGCTTGTGTAAAAGTGGAAAATTGTGTAATGGTATTAATGATTGTTTGCTTCGGTAGGCCTTGAGAGGATTGGTAAGACTTCAAGCATTGGTCCGAGGGCATCAAGTACGTAGGCAAGCTGCTACAACTTTACGTACAATGGAAGGAATTGTTCGTGTACAAGCTGTTTTTCGAGGACGCTGTGTTCGGAAGTCGAAGGTTGGGAAGGCTGTGCGTAGCAGAATAGCATGCACTCGACGGCTAAGTTCTCGAGGTGGAAAGCTTCGTGTAAGTTGCTCATATTTCTTGCAATTCTTTCGCTTCTGAATCCTTTGTACAATTACATTGGCCCCAAGACTATTAGCACTTTACTAAGCTTACAGCAAACATCAACTAAAACCTAGTGGAGAGCATGAGGTTACCTTTAGGAGTAATGTAGCAGTTCTTATTTATTTTATCACTCTGTTTGTGGTGTTCTCTGCTGAGGATGCTAAGAGGAGTGACAAACAGGACAATGAGCCAGAATCAAACGGAGTTGAAGGCAAACCAGACAAACGTAAACGAGCGGTACCATATCTCTTGACTCAGCAGGTATTTTGTATTCCTATTTCCCTTTTGAGTACAGTCAGGATTGTAGTTAATTTGACTTAGTATTGGTAGAGGGGTAGTACCTGATGATGCTCACTAATTGGTGTTCCTCATCGTTATTCAGATACTATTTACTGTGTACCACTGTTTTATTCTTAACTTCCACGTCCATTCCAAAATTATGCATGAATCTTACAGAGTTTGGAACTTTGTCGCAGTTGAAGAAAAGCGCACCAAAGAGGAGGTCGTTACTCGTTGACTACGACCCAGATCAACCTCATAGTGGTTGGGCATGGCTCGAACTATGGACTAATGCCAGGCCTTGGGAAAACCGCCAACCTCAGGACCCAATAGTCCACAGCAATGAAACGATTTTGTCACGAAGGAACTCCGAATACGCCACTAAGGAAGTTGATGTTAACACTCTAAAGGTGAAGCACTACGAAGACTCCTTATCTAATCCGACCCCTGCAAAGCCCTTCGGTCCAAGCCCTTCGCGTGACCAGAAGAAAACGCCTGAGGGGGTTCCACTAACGTCTTCACCTGTTCCAACACGTGCTCCTCCATCGAGGACGACTGCATACAGCCACCGCACCCATTCCAAACCAGCACCCATTGATTTTCTTTCTCATTCAGGTGAAGAAGAAGATGAAACTTCGCATATGAAGCTAAGAATTCAAGAGGCTCAGATATCGCTTGGTCATGCGAAGACGACATCCGCATATCCTGCAGGCTCAGAGGATTCAAACCCCATACCATCATCGCCGCAAGCTTCAGATACATCGCTTCCTGAGCTAGAAACGCCTCCGGGACAAGATGGATCATTGATGGCCATGCAGCAGTTGGTGCTGCCTGAAGCGCAGAGATCAAAGGAAGGAGATAAAAATGGAGCTTTAATGAGTGATAGTTCCAGTTTTTCGCCTTCAGCTAATCGTGAGCATCAATCTGGAGATCTAAGCACACCAAATGGCAAGGACTCAGTCTCAGGTAATCCCAGACCAACTGTAATACGATGTCCTGTGCTAGCGTAGTGCAAATCGGTGCGCCTTCTAAGGACTGCTGTTACTTTGCATCATGAAGCTATTGAAACTTGCCCACTTACACTCAAGGTTGTTTCTGTATAGAAGTGGCCAATGGACATATAAGCAACGGTCACCAGGAAAATGGTGACAATAAAGCCACACCTGTAGAGAAAGCTGGAGAAAACGGAGACAGTCCCATCCCAAGCAAGAGAACGACATGCCGCTACATGGCGGCCACAAAGTCAGCCGAGGCCAAGTTTCGATCAGCTAGCAATCCTAAGACAAGGGCTCCTGATACACCCGAATCACCTGTCGGTATACAGAAACGGTATTCTTTTGGAGGTGCAACGCCTGCGAAGGTAGCTGATAACTCTCTCAAGGGTACCAGTGGCACAAGAAAGTCCAGTTCCTTTCAGGTAACCCCCCACAAATCCCGCAACATTTTAACACCATGGGATAGTACTGAATCTAAAACTAACATCATTGAACAACAATGAACAGTTAGTTATACGTTAGTGATGGTTTCAGTTTCCAAGATAACAATCGCCTCAACTGATTTGCAGAACCGACGAAGTCCAAGTCCAAAGACAGAGAAACCTCGAAGTGCAGAGGCGGTGGCTGCATCACCTGCACGTCGAAACTCTTTAGGAAGTGCAGAAGGCAAGAGGTGGAGAACCTGAAAAGGACCCAGCATCTCATCCCATGTTTTTAACTACTTGGGTCCACTGCTCACATGAACTAGCATTGTTTCCAGTTGTTGCAACTGCACTCAGATCTTTGATCATTTTGGTGGAAGTCATGTCACACAGCGTTTTTTATACACTAAGTGGACTTTCTGTTGAGTAGTTGTATTATAAATCATCAGTGGTGACATCGTAGAGTTGTTGGATTTTGCTCGAACACTGGTGATCGTTGTGTAGAACTCTGATCTTCGATTTCTCGTCTGCTAATGACTTCAGTAATCTTGCTCGGTGGAAATGGTTCTCAGCTGTTCTCTCTCTAGCTCTCTCAGCACTAGTTGTTTTCTTCCTTTTTATTTTTATTTTTGATTATTGGGGAGTTCTATTTAGTGTACATCCCTTTGTGAGGAAGTTCATTTGGGCAACTGAAACAACTTATTCTGCTGATTATCGTGAGAAGTAGATTTGATTTGTGTCTCATTCAGGGACTGTCTCTCAGATCTTTCTCGATCTCACATCTTTGGGTATTTTTTTTTCCCTGTGTTGAATCTCTGCTCTAGACACTTTTGCGATAATTGTTTGATTTTTAAAAAAAAAAAAAAAACATTTTGTGGCTGTGTGAATTTAATCCACCTTGAAAGGACTTTGGATGTTATGTATTGTGATTTTTATTTTCATTTTTATCCAGTTTTTTATTTACTGTATTATAGGAAGTGATTGGTTTCAAAGTTGGGAGAAATTTTCACATTTACACTTCATTGACTTTATATTTTTCTTTGGATTTTTCACAGAGAGATGGCCAAAAGTCATGAAATTGAACAGAGTTCTGATTATGAATTTTCAAGTTTTAAAATGATCATATGCTTTGATACAACTTAGATGAATTCCCATAGATGTTTTAAGAAGCATATGTCTTGCTTGTAAATTTCCAAAAATTAACTTTTTATTTGATTTAGAAGTAATTATATTATTTTTCTACTTATTTTACCTCATCTTGACTATTTATGGCTCTACTAAAACAATAAAAGCCTTTTTAATATAAAAATAATTTAAAACATAGACTTTGTGTCTAACTTTGATTTATTAGTTGTTAAAGCATAAGATAATATTTGTAAAACTTGTACTAAAGTTATTTCCTTGCATGATGAGTCTTCACCAATTTTTTCATTAAATAATTGTATTGCAATATAATAATATTTCTTAAAAAAACAAAACAAAATAAAAAATAATATAAAAAATACTTATACAAATTAAGCAAATAGAAGTAATTAAAATCAAATAATTTTTTTTGGTATAAAATGTATATTTTATAAAAAAAATGAAGAAGCTTTTTATATACAAATCAAATCTAAAGATGCTCATAGATATAGAATATGATTATAGAAATGTCTTCTAAAAGCCATTATAAAAGCATACCTCTA
This sequence comes from Physcomitrellopsis africana, assembly GCA_036785485.1. Classification (NCBI taxonomy): domain Eukaryota; kingdom Viridiplantae; phylum Streptophyta; class Bryopsida; order Funariales; family Funariaceae; genus Physcomitrellopsis; species Physcomitrellopsis africana. Next base: position 26,856 of record JAWRVF010001251.1, on the reverse strand, counting down.
TATAGGCATGTGGCTTGCAAATCTTGAAATTCTTTAAAAGCTTCTACATAGTATTCTTGTTAACTTGTACATAAAAATAGAAGATTAAGGCTATTGTTAATCTTATCAATGCCTTTCTTATACTTCAAATTTAGTTTAATATTTTAATTTATTAATAGTAATTCTATATATATTTTATGTTTTTAATAGTATATAAGTATATTGTATGTTAATTAATTTTTTTAGACTCATATCCTTCACTATTCCAAATAATATAGATAATATAGATTTTTATTGTGTATTATTAGATAGCAAGTAATAAAAATTTGATAGTATGGTAATATTTATTATTATTAATAGGATATTTAAATTTAAGATATTTTTTTAATAAATATTTATTTTTATGATTTTGAAGTTTCTTAATCAATTATGTTTTATGTAGTTGCAAAAAAAGTAAATATATTTTTTTTATATAATTTTAATAGTTATTCTAAAGATTTTGTATCTATCTACTATTATTAAAATTTTAAAAATATATTTCTATTTTCTTTTAAAACAAATATTTTATTAAATTTAATAGAATAGATTAATAATCTTTAGAAAAAATTGTTCAAATAATTTGGTACAAATACTAGTAAGAAATTCATAATTTAAGTAGTCTTTAATTCTACCATAGATAAAAAAATTAATTTATAACAAATATATCTATTTTATTTTTTTATTGCTTAAGCTTATTAAATTCTATTTTAATTTTATTATTTTCATTAATATCTTTATATTAATATTTAAAAAATTTTGAAGAAAATTTTGAATAAAAAAAATCTAAATGATGATGATTGTAGATTATAAAATACAATGATTTTTTTTATTCTTTTATTTATGAAAAGTTGTTGTATTATTTTTTAGTTTGTATAAATAAATATAAATAAAAATATTAAAAAAATTCTATAAAATACTATTTAAAAATGGTGGCAATCAATGTGGATCACAATAGTCAAAGAAAAATGTTTTGGTAATCAAACCATGTGTCTTTTCTAATTCTTGTTTTATCCTACAAGATCAATCTTTGTAGTCTATATTTTAACAAAAAAATTATAAAATTCTTATTTGAAATTGAAATATTCTTTCTAGATCATCTATAGTGGTATAAATAAAGATTTAAAATAGCTTAGATTTACATAATTTATTTGTATATCAAAACATTCTTTTTTGTAATTTTTGCATATATAAATTGATGAAATTTCATATATTTTGTAGTAATAAGGTGCAAATAGATATAATTATATTTGTTTATTGAATTGGCTAATTAACATATATTATGTTGGTTTTTTTGTCAATAATGTTGTAGAAACTTCTTGTATTATGTCTAAGTTAATATATGTACTTTGATAGACTTTCTTAACATATAATCAAGTTGTCTTTGGGGAGATTCCCTGAAAAAAGTGGAAGGCAATGTCATCTATAGCACAGTGTATGTCTTATTTAGTGGACACATAGGATATTTTTTAGACAATTTTTAAGGATTTTAGTAGCTCTAGTGCTTAGCTTACTATAACTGTGATGGCATGTATATGGTATTTCAAATCTTAGTAAAACAATTGTATTCTCTATTTGTTGCTTTGTATATGTGATTTTTCAACTATTTTTTTAACAAACAAAAATTTACTATTTTGTTTATTAACATGGAGTTAGGCATGAAATTGTTTTAAAAAAATATATAGTTGTAAGTAGTAAGATACCATTGAAAAGATTTAACATTAATCCAATATTAAATATTAACAATGTAATCAATGTTCTTTTAGGATTGTTAAATAGGAGGATTGTGTTAAGGACTTTGCTAGTTATTATATATTAGAGTTTTGAAAAAAAAAATTGTGTTTAATAATAATATTGTCTTTGATTACATCAGAAAATAAATTTTAAAAATATACATATTATTGGATTGAAGGCCATAATGCCTTAAGTTACTTGGAAGAAAACCTATAGTATTTTAAATTGAATGATTATTGCTCTTTTTTTATATATATATCCTAATTTGTAAAGATATACTTTAAAAATAAATAAATATAATTAAAAATTTACTTGGGATTTTAGAATAGTCATTGCTTAAGATTAAATATAAATTAATAAAAGTCACATTATTTAATTTACAATGTGTTTTTGTATTACAATCTATATAAAAATATTTTTACCTTTACTATTTTTTTATAATATTTTTTTACATTCTATTTTGTAAGCTTTTAAGTAAGATTATGTTCTTTTGAAAGAGACTTATAGCTATTATAATGTAAAGTTTTTACAAACAAACTTGATGCAATAAAATTGAATATAATTCAAATTAAAGCATGATTATCAAATATGAAGGGTTCTTTTTCAACTAAAAATTCTATATATATTATATAATTTTAAAGAAGATAAATAAATTAAAATAAAAGTTCTTAAAAAACCCTTTGCAACAAAGTAAAAGAGAATTAGGTTATATAAAATATTTATTAAAAAATCTATTTTTAATGATTGGTCTTTAAAAAAGAATAATAATTATGTAGATAATAAGACTTTGATTTTAATTTTTTTTTAAAAAAAAATCAAGAGATGCAAAAAAATATCAAAAATTCACGAATTAGTTAAGTAGGAAAAAACAAAGTTCTCTAATTTTTTATGTTAAAACAAAAAAAACAAACAAAAAAAAAAGAAAAAAGAAAAAAGCAGTTGTTAGTTTTGTTTAAAACTTATTGGAAGTATTCTTTAAAAATTCTCAATATTATTCTACAAAAAAAAATTATCCTTACAAATAGTGTAAATACTGACGAGACTAATGCATTCTTCAACCAAAGAATTCAGTTGTATTCTAATAAGAGTGAGATGTCTTCATTATACCTTCTATAGAATTAAAAGATTATTTTTCCTGAACAAAAATATAAGAATAATAATAATCATCATAATTTACATATACATGTGGCTAAAAATTTGTATGTAATTTTTACAACAGTAACATGAATCTTTTATTCATCATTACCATTATATTCAAAACCGAATTTTATGTAATTGAAATTACCTACATTATTGTTTGTTTGCTGTAAAGATTTAATTTGAGCCATTTTAAACAATCAAATGATAAAACAAAAAATAAAATAAAATAAAATAAATGATACACTTTGGGAGGTTGCATGACTTCAATAAAAGATATAGCAAAATATATATATATATATATTTTAGACCAAGATGCAATTCAATAAACATTAGTGAAAACATAATATCTTATTAAAATTTCTTATTTTCATAAAATGTAGGTACTATTTTTTCAAATGCAAATAATGAAATTTGAAAGCCTAAAAATGTAAAATATTTCACAAAATATAAGTTTTTATATTTGAACATAAAAACCTATTAATTTATCAGAAATGAATGAATGACTTTCAAGTGCTATATTATACAATTATTTGACACACAAAAGGAAATTACACATTGCATCCCAAAAGAAAAACTGAACAAGAAAATCCACAATGGGATGAATCAGAGAATTGTGGGCTAAAAACATTGACTTACAAATCAGTAAGTATACATCAGTCACAACTTTTGAAACCTCAAATATGAATAATCATAAAAATCAACACCAAGTTCAGAATGAGTAGCTGGGAATCAATTGTGGGAATCACACCAAGTATCAATTCCATTCCTGCAGTATTCAGCATATTCAGGAGAAGCTCACATGCCACGTGGATTATCCACCAATCTACGAAGTCCACGTGGAAACACGACATTGGATTCCTTTCTTGAGTCATCTGCCGATGAATGCATAAAGCCGATGTGGCTTTTTTCATTCAAGGACCCAGTCTTAGGCCCCTGTGGCTAATCATGCAACGCCCCATGACCGTGGTTCGAAAGCTATGGCCATTTCCTTCGTCGACCTCGCGGCCTTTGTAGATGTGGCTCTCAATTAACGACTCGGCTCGTCGCAATTGTTTGCAAGACTGTCTCGGACTTGGTGTTAATTTGCAAATGTAGTCGCTCGAGTTTTTTGGAAAGCGTATGTGCGGAAGAGGTGTTGGAGTTTTGAGAATGGAGCTGCGGGTGGCGAGGGGTTTGACGCAATTCGATGTTCGTGGGAAGTGGATCGTGACATTAGGTCTCGAGGATCAATTTTGAAATTCTCGGCGTGTTTTCTGGATGTGTATGGGATCGCGCCTGGTTTGTATCATTCTCCTGCAGGCAAGCTCTCTGAATTTTCTCTGAAATCTTTTTCGTGAGGGCACTTGCTGATTGATCGGAATCTGGCAACACCATTGCATAAGTGTCGGACACCAGAATCTTTTGTTCTTGATTTGTTTTCAGGGTTTGTAGTGCCTCAATGATGTACACCTGCGTGCTTGCTGGCTTGGTCTCATTGCAAGACTGAAAGTCGAAGCAGAGGATTCTCCAATTGAATACTTGCAGTTGCAGCTTTTTTGTTTTGATATGTTTTGTAACACATGGAGCGAGTACCATTCTTGTTTGAGGACACTGATGAAGTAGAATGCTCCGACAATTTATTAGAGCGAGCTATGGAACTCATCTTCTAAGTCTTGGACTCCGCTCACACTTCAGCCATGTTCTACCATCTGTGTGTGTTGTTTTAATGCATCGCGGTACCAAAGCAGATCCTGCACTGCGTCATTGGTTCTTACATTCTGTTCTTGTATTTACAACTTATCACTCAAGTTGCGAAGATAAATAAATTTAAGTTGAAAAGAGTTATTCTAGACCATACACTGCTGCTGAACTGCCCGTTTCAGATCATTGCTTTTCATCCCGAGCTACACATGTCACAGACCTTTCTTGAATTTTGTCAAGTAAACCTCAATAATCTTTTTCAATTTAATCCAACACTCATTGACTGACCAAACAAAAGATGGTATACTACCCTCGTGTTTATGACTATTTTTAAATAATATAATGATTGGATTTTGTACTGATTCAGAATCTACATTCAATGGTCTTGATCCACAGATGCAGGACAACAAGAAGCAGGTCATTGGAAAATTTCAACAGTCCCTGCACATATCTATAAGATTGTTGAAATGGCGCAGTCTGGGGGAATTAGCGGGCCTAGCAGTGACGACATTGGGACTTCGAATCCTTCAATCAACCTGCGGGGAGACTCATCAAGGAATGTACCTGTTTACGTACTCTTCTTGATCATGCTCAGCTCCGGGATCTTTACTCTCGTCTTCCTTTGGATATGCGTTCAGTATGTGTATCACAAACGGATGGTCAGACAAGCCCTAAGAGACCTAGAACGAATCTTTGTAGCCGAACGGGCTTGGGAAGCAGAGGGCATGGGACGAACACAGCAGGAAATCGCTTCGCAACCAGATGGAATAGCTCCACATGCACCTAACTTGAGCTCTGATGGCAAAGGTTGCGAAAATAAATTCGAATTGACCTACGTGGTCATGGCTGGGGAAAACCAGCCAACATTTCTGGCACGACCACTCAACACTTCTCAGGAGCCTACCTTGGCTCCCAAGGCAGCCGTATAGTAAGTTACTATTCCTAGTACTGTAGACAGAAGACAGAATTCATTGTAAATTGAATGTTGGCTCCGCCTTGTCACACTTTCAGACTGTAAACATTGTATAAAGGTATTCGGCGTGATGCAACTTCACATTTTGTTATATACTTCCTCAGAGCCCTAATTATTCCTCTCCAACCTCAACTTTATTTTGTAATTTACACCAATCACTTCCTCTATGCAATTGGTTGAAGTCTACCTCGATCGTAACTTCAGCAACCAGCGCTACTTGCACTTCTTTGGAATGCATCTTGTGGGAAATACTTTTACCGTGCTCTATTTCGAATGTGGGGGCTGCATTTGGGAAATCCAAGTGCGTTTTTGATGCGAGACCATCTCAAGCTGATCCTATCCGACTAGATTATTACTAGGTCAGTGGACTCTAGGTTCATTTCCCTCACCTTGACCTGACAAACGCGCGACAGAGATTATGATTAATCATGCTCGGAATCTGTTCCATCTTCCCGGCCCATTTTCATGATTTCTCGTGTATAGGAATGTGATAACCTCTTGATCAGTCATAACTCGCATTACTACTGAGACTAAATGACTTACAGCTCACTTCAGTGATCTTCCCTGTGCGGGTTACATTCCCGCCGCCCTGAGGTTGGATAGATTTTGCATAGTGGATCGTGAGTTTTGATTGTCGTTGCCAGCTTGGTGTGTAGACTGGGCATGTCCAAGCGAAATGTGCATCGCAGTGAATCTGGGTCCAAGGAGAGGAATGATAACCAGGAGTTCCGCCTCAAGCTACTCCGGACGGTTGACATGGCGAGGGAGACCGCGGTGTCGGAGGCGACCAGTTCCGTTTGTTACTACGTTCTTTCAGGACATATTGTGAAGTTGAAGCGGCGCACCTGCTTTGCGAACTTGGTACCGTCGTGAATGCTGGATTGTCAAATTGTGAATATAAAAAGAAGAGATTTTCTTAGTGCTAACTCGAGTACGCGATCATCTTTTTCACCTGAGGGTTATAAATCTGTCGACTCAAGCTATGCTGCAGGTTGTGCAGGTTTCAGGGTTTGAAAAAATGTAAAATTTTTCAAAAGTTCATGTTCACAACTGTAAACTATGTGACTCTTCCTTAATAATATGTATTATTGGCATCTGTTCCTAATAACTTGGTTACCTTCTAATAACTAATGCATCTGCTTTTGCGTACAGCAAAACATGCACTGCATGTTCGTGTTCTGGTCGCCTTCATAGCTTGAACACTCGTGAGGAACGCTGCTCTAATGCATGCAGTAGAAATACGAAAACGAGTTTACCACTAGGAAGCACGATCTACTTCCACGAGTGTTGCTTTATTGAAAAGGAAGGATGCACCTGACGATCAAAGAATTGATGGACTATACCATCACTGTGATGAATTGTTTTTTGGAAGGGTGTAATAGAATTCATGTTCTCTAAAATCTATGCGGGTATGCTGAAACTCCTTCGATCATCTGTAGTTGAAGGGTTTGAAAACCTCGCAGTTACTGCAAACGGCTCCGACAAGAACCCGAAGAAACTACAGCGGCGGCGGTAATCAAGTGTACAGAAAATGTTCACAATCAGCGGAGCTTCTTGACCAACTTGATGGGCCGCATCATGTCATTGTCCTCGTGGTCAAGGATGTGGCAGTGCCACACATACCCCGGTCCCGCAGTGGCGTCAAAGTTGAAGGAGCCACCATTCTGAGACGTCCAGCGGATTACAATTCTCGTGACGAAGTTAGGAAGCGACAACACCGTGTCTTTCCATCCCCTTTGGTTCACTGAAGGTGGTTGCGGCTTCGCAGTGAAGCAACTCCCTGGCTTCTCGAAGGTCGTGTTGAAGATTTCGCAGCTGCCGTTGTTCCAACTGTCTAGATCAAATGGCTGCTGATTGAGTACCTTAAATTGGATGAGGTGAACGTGCATGGGGTGTGCGTCGGGCGTGAAGTTGATAAACTCCCAAATTTCAGTACCGCCCACAACCGGCGTCTCGGTGACGGGATCCATCCACGTGTGGTTGGACAGGAGGGATCGCAGGGGATTGCCATCTTCGTCGTCGATCTCTGTCATAAACAGCTGCCTGACCAATGCTTTGTCTAGATTCACTGCGGGATCCGCCTTCCGAAGCTCGGATGGAACCGGAGAACACTTACTTTTGTGTGAGCTTTCCCGTTTAACTATAAATTTCATCACTCCTTTGGTGCTATTTTTGCTGAACGATGGATCGCCGCTCGGGTAAGGGGCGGCTCCTGAGTTCGTGAGGATGACTTCTGTACCCGCTGCGCTTGAGAAGTCGACGATTACATCGATACGTTCCGCAGGGGCGAGTAAAAGAGATATGAGCTTTCTAGGCTTCTGGAGCAGACCCCCATCTGTGCCAATCTGTATGAAAGAGACGCAAGAGTTCGACAGCGCGAGCAGAAACACGCGTGCGTTAGCGCCATTTAGAAATCGAAGGCGGTACTTGCGGGGCTCTACTCGAAGGTAAGGCCACACCTTCCCGTTGACAACGATTGTGTCTCCGAAATACTCTGGGCACCACTGAGGGTGGTTCTTCGGGGAATTTCCGACGTTCGGGAAATTGATCGATCCATTGTGGAAGAACTGCCTGTCTTGCACAAGAATTGGTATTTCGAATTCGCCTTCAGGCACCCACGACGGCTCCTTCTTCGGCTCCACCTTGTAGAATCCTGCCAACCCCGCCATCACGTTTAGCCTGGTGATTCCAAACGAATGATCGTGGTACCAGAACATCGAGGGTCGGTTGGTGTTAGGGTATGTATAATTCATTGTGTGGAACATTGATCCGAACTCGCCAAACGCCGTGTACCATGCATCTGGGTACCCATCTGAGTCACTTCCCACTTCCGTGCCATGCAAGTGAGTCACAATGGGCACTCCTCCTTTTGTCAGATTCCCCATCATGATAGTCGGATCCACGGGGAGGAAGTGATGCTTGTCATGAATGTGATTCTCCCATCGGACGTGCGATGCTACTCCCTCCACAGCCACGAGAGTTGGTCCCGGGTAAGACGCTGTCGACACCGATGTCCCGTAAGCGTACAGAGTCGTCGGTGGAAGATCTCGATGCAGTTTCTATTGATCAAAATCCAAACGGGTATGATTTAAAATACTGCTGATCACAGCGCCGCTTGCACATGTTTCTGAAATCTTTACTGGTTTTCAGTAAGCACTGAGCAGTTGAATTGGTGCAAATGCAGCGTTTGAAGATCAGGGAAGTCTATTACCTGCTTAATCTTGTAGGTGCCCATTATTAGTTGCTTCCCGTTGTCAATCCGGATTTGCTTGATCCTTGGCAGCTCATCCACGAATTTCTTCAGAGTCGGCGATGGATCCAGCGTTTGGCAGACTTGTACAGGGTTGTCGATGGTTGCTCCATTGGCAATAGTGAAAGAACTCAGACCGCAGAAGAACCACACACAAACAGTAACTGCACATAACCGTTGAAGAGCAGACGCATTGCTCTTAGAACTCATCTTCGCTCTCACTGCACATCGACGAGTCGCATCATTACACGTTGGTGAATCACTCAATGTCTTGGATCAGTTGATCAGTGATCAGTGAGGTCTGAAAACAATTCGAGCATCTGCACTCAATTCTGCAACCTTGCAACCATGCTGCACTCAATTGCACATTTCGCCGCTGGTTCAGTGTTCCGAGTTGTGTAAAAATAGCTTACAGTTTATCAAACAAAGAGCACAACAACGTATTCACGATGTGCATTCAAGATGGTACCCCATTGACGAATGGTTCAAGCTCAGAGAACATTAGATTATCCCTCTAACCGAGCGAGTAACGATCGGAAACAATATCATAGAAGCAAAAACTGGAACTTAATGTGTCAGGGTATCAAAGAACTTACGGAGATCTTTCTGTTCAGGTCAACCAATCCAGCAAAGTGATGCGATCGTCCTCCAAGTCTTTCTCCAAAAGGAGCTAGAGATCAGCAGCCTTGCAGCTGCAGCCTGGACAAGGTTGGGAAAATTTAATTTTAACGTTACTTCAACGTTACTTCAAAATTAAATTATTATACCTCGTAGCAACGAGACTAGCCTTCAAGTTTGAAATAGAACGAAAGCAACGAAAACAACGGAAACACCAGATTCATCTTAAGGGTGGAAGTCTAACCGTCAAAACTGTCACCCGCAAGCTTCAAAACCAGAAACTCAAGCTAACTGGTAACGTCTAAGACAAGTTTAAATACTAGGAGTCGAGTCTACTCTCAAATTTTTGCAAAAAGTTGCAGTGGTTTGCACATACAATGAAGACACAGGTCGAAACTGAAGATAAACTGTGACATTCGGAAGCTCGGCGATCACGTAATGAAAGCTGTTTTGCCTTGACAAGCTGCTGAGTTGATGATCCAGTAGCTCTTCATATACCACATTTGGGGTGGCCAACATGAGTCGCCAAAGTAGCTTGTAAAGTACTGTCTTATATACATCAGTTTTGGAAGCTAAAACAGCATGGAATCAACGCGACAGAAGTAGCTGACACGTTTCCAGCTTGCATTCTCTCCTTAGGACTAATCCAGTCTTATGGACCGTGATTCTAGTAATGAAGTGTTAAGTGAATATTCACCATTAGATGTCTTTATTTATTCTGCTTCTAATTTCATCCAATAATGGCTTCACGGTTGACTTGGGTGTGCAGATTAAAAGCGAAAACCAAAACTGGACGACTCTCTCACACGGAAGGATTTGTTGAAATTTGCACCTTGAGCTGAAATCCTTCTTTTGTTTCAGCATTCACCTTGTGTTAAAACAAAAGTTACACTGCGTGTCTTAAAACATCGTGACATGGATATTTGCACACAGAAAGGGAAAAAATAGTATGATTCAAAACTACAGGTCCCCTACAGAGCCATTTTGCTTCAGGTGTGAAGGATATTTTTGTTCATTGTATTTAGGTAGAACTAGCCGACATTTTGTTATTGTTCTTACGAAGCGCCGAGGACTCTCATTAGCGGTACCCTGCCAATGACATCTTCAAGTTGCTGGATCCAATGATGAAGATACTGGGCAGTTCTCATATCATGTGATCACCGTGTCCGAAGAGTAAAGCAGTTTCGGAAGTACTGCACACTGTAGCCACTCCGAGATCCTAACAAAATTCGCACGAAGGGGCCTCACGAGACATCTTTAGGAGCCGACAACGGAAGCAGCTCATGCAAAGATTTCTACACAGGACACTGGGTATGAGACAACGAACCATGTGCTAGTTAAGCGTCTGTCCTTTGGATGTACTTTGTTTCAACCATGTGTTTTGAAACCTAATGCTGCGACTTGAAAGCTTTTATGTGAGTTCTAACCCAGATAGATTGATGAACGGATTCAACACCAACTGCACTTCTTAGAATGTGTTCAGGCGAAACTTTACACCCATTTCCGTTGTTCCATTCGGTGAAATTTGCTGGTTTTTCTCCTCATTCTAGACAGAGAGGTAAAGTACGTTGAGTGGTGTTTTGGTATGCATTTCTTCTTCACTCGTAAGCGTTTACTGATCCAATCAACACGCCAGCACTTAAGAATCAGTAACAAGACACTATGTCCTAATGGCTCAATGGCCTAGTGGTATGCAACTACCTGACACCTGCAAAAATCTTGAATGTTTCAGATCCTTAATAAGCGGCAGGAATTCAATCCCCTGAAGTCAGGATAGGATGGACAGTGGACCTTCAATTTACAATATTCTGAACAATCATGCAAAAGAGACGATTAGTGCGAATGACCCAAGTTCAGCGTCGTCCTCGTAGGTTGTAGGTAGTTGGCCTCAAGTTCTCCTATCCTAAATCTCGTCTGGTTGTAACCTCTGTGCACGAGGCTTTAAGAAATCTGAACAAATTTTCAAACCGACAAAGGAAGCATGATGATAGGGAAATTGTGTGGCAGTGATCTTTAGGACGAGGGATTCCCGCGCAAGAGAATCCCGTAGTCCAGGGACAGCAATCGGAGGGCTTTCGGGTTTTCCATTACAGAAGTCCCTTCTGCTGAGAGTCGCCAATCTGCATATCACTTAGGCGGGGAAGATTTCACCATTTTTCCCTCAGATTCTAGATTTTTTTTCCACTGAAGGAGATTTCATCTGGCGCATGACGAAGGCTCCACCACGTTCAGATAGTCTGAGTGCTTGACAGGGTGCTGGAAACTGCAACCTCTTCACACAGCAATTCACAGAAACTAGCTACACCACTGTGCTGACACCCACCTAACCCAAGTCAACCTCGCTGAGCTAACTTGTTTAGGAAGATTTCAACCAGTAAAAGGAGCCGCTGTCATCGTATCCTTGTGCCAACACAGCACAGAAACACGCATGGACTGCGACTACTTTCCAATGATACGTGCAGTTAGAATAGCTAAAGCTCTGCAACACGCACGACGTATTTGAAGCTTGGAATTGCATGATGTCCCTAGGTTAAGGTGCTCAACTCCATCAAGCGATAGCAGAGCTGCAAGGTAACCATTCCATGCTAAAAGAGAAGCAGCGAGTTGAGGAATCGGAAGAGCTCAGCCCGAACTGCTCTATCAATATTAGTATGTGTTTTCAACGAAGTGTTAATGTTCATATTCTTTAATGAGGATGGTCTGCATGGATGGCTGGGTGAAGGGGAGTCTCTAAAAGACAGCAGTGGATGCTATTTCTCCTCCACCAAACAGGAACACCAAGTTACCCCACAGTCTGCATATTGTATCACGTTGCGCCTCGCCTTGTCTTTACATGTAAAAGCAACAGCAGAGCAGCTCTTCACCATGAGTTGAGACTGGTGAAGTGCAGAAGGATCCTAAAGTCTTCGCTTAAAAAGTCCACGTGAAACCTGGACTGTAATTTTTTAATAGAAAACACGCGATTATTTTAAACACTGGAAACAAGGATCGACCAACCCAGGCTAAGAAAGTACACGATTGGATCAACACCAATGCCACCCAACGAACGCATTGCTTGTCTGGTTACCTCGATAGCTGTGAGTATCAGAGAACCTTACCAAAGTCAACCACGATCAGAAGGCGTCAGATGAGCGGAACAACTTTCGATCGATCCGTGATTCCACCCCTGCAGTGGGTTGCGAAGCACAGACCAAGTCCTTTTCCGAACTAAAACGGGCAATCGCATTCCATCACCAGTGGAAATGCAAAACCAAGGGATTCTTCACGATCAGGCGTCACGCGCGCAACCTCAGACACTGAAAAAACAACAGTGTTTTTTGAAGCCCCAACTAGATATTTAAAAAAATGCCACTAGACAACTTCACAATCTTCTAGAGTCCTTGTACGCAGCTACGCAATACTCATTTCGTACTATAGGGTGGCAAGGCAGCACGCAGAAGTTGACGGTTCAAACTCCACCTCTGACATCCGTTTCCTTCGGTGGGAGATGATGGTAATGCATGTTGACTCTGTATTCCAAAGTAATGTAGAAAGAATTTTAAAATTAGTAAGCCATTTGGTTTGGCCCTACTGCTCATGAACTTTATCAAAGACATCGCAAACAAGTACATGATCTAAATTAGACATGTTTCCACATCCACCACCAAGATAGCATCTTTGTGGGTATCTTTTTTATTTATTTATAAAGTGTGGGTTTTAATATTATTCTTAATTTAAGGACATTGGAATGGTTTTAAACCTTTTTTTAATTTTCTTTTTCTATTCTCTGCTCTTTGAAAGATTGTTTAGTATTTTTTCAAAGTTTTTTGTGAATATTAAAGTTATGTCATCTTTAATATTGCTTTATGTTAGCCTTTCATTGTTACTTATATGTTGCATAAATATTGATAAAATGTGATAAGTTCTAAAGAATTGATATTCCTCTAACAGGTTTAATTTATGTTAAAAAAATTATGCCACTTTATTATTTTTTAATTCAAAATAGATAATAGGATCAACGTTTATTTCTAAACTCAAAAATTGTGTTTCAAATTTTTAATGTTGTTGACTTATATTCATTTATCTAATCTAAACAAAATAACAAATAAAAAAATAAACATATTCATTAATAGTTTAATTTTTATTTTATTTTATTTTAATATTTTATGTATCTAAGTATTTATGTATTTGAACATCCTTAATATTTGAATAAACATTTCTTTTACGTAATTTTTTGTACTCATCAATTCTTAATAGAATTGTACATCTTATTGTATATATTTCTATAACTATTGTTAAATGATTTGTTTTTACTTTAACTATATTGTGCTTTTTTTATTTTCTTTTTTTAAAATATTTAGATAAATAGATGTAAGATATTAAAGTAATTTTAAACATATATAAAATTCTAACAAGTATATTTCTTTGAATGCTTAGAGTATGCATAAAAATAGTTTCACAAATAATGATAAGAAATTTGGTACAACTTTTTTCAATATGTATATATATATATATATATATATATATATATAATAATTTTGAAATTTTTTATTAATTTTTATCTTAATTTTTAATATTACTTTTTATAAAAAAATTTTTTTTTAACTATAGTGGATTAAAAATTTAATTGCAATAGTTTAGATTTTTTTAATTAAATATTTTAATGATATGTGAACAATAAATTACTTAAAATATTTCACAATCATATAAAGAGAAAAAAATATATAAAACCAAATAAATAAAAACCAATATTACTTAAGACTATATAATTATCTTTTCAACTTTAATACAAGATTGTTCTAATCTCCAAGCACAAATTCTTATATAAATTTGTGTACATGACTTTTTCTTATTTTTATTTACAAACATTATTTTTGTATTAGTTTTATATATTTTTTAAACTTAAAAAAAATAAAATACTATAATAAGTTTGACAACACATATAAATATCTCTTTAATAAATAATCTTATTACTTACAGTTATTAATTTTTAATTTGTCATTGTTATATGTATCACAATCTTGCCAAATGCCTTATTTTCTTAGTACAAAATCTACAATAGTGTGACTTTTGGAAGGAACATTATCTTTTAAATTTTATTTTTTATTATTAGCTTATATTGTATTTTTCTTATGATTATTTTACATTCTAATTTCATGGTTTTATATAATACTAAGAAATTAATTTTTTAGATATATTTATTATATTATTTTTTCTATTCTTAAAATAATACTTTAATCTTTTTAATTCTTTCAAAAAGATAATCAAATCCTTATGTAGTACTAATATTTATTTAAGTATTATTATTTTATTTTTATAATATTAACTTCTTTATCACTTTGACTTTATTTCTTAAAGAACATATTAATATAAAATTCCTTGGTTATTTAAAGCTTAAGGTTTTTATGATTTTTATACATTATTATATAAATCTTATAAATATTTTAAAAATTAAAATTAGAACTACAAATATTTAAATTTTGTATCTTAATAAATATTTACACATTATTTGGCATTTTAAACTTTAATTATTATTAAAATATTAATTAATTAAATATTAAAATATAAATTTAAATAAATATTGTATATTGATTTTACTTGTTAAAATATTTATTCTTGAATATTAAATTAAATTGATATATCTCTTACTTATAAAACTGTAAAATTCTAACAATACATCTATGTTATATAATTCTTTTTTTTTTATAAAACTAAAATTTAATAAGTATCTAAAGCTGCTAATTATAATTTAATAAATCAAAAAGCTTTAACTGTTTAATACCACTAAGTAGTTTAATCAAAATTAGATGTTTAATTTTACTTGTATTTTAAATATTAAAAATAACACTATTTCATCTTATCACTGGAACAATGTATGGATAAGTTTAGTGAAGTGGTGGTTTAACAAAGATATATCTTTATTGGCATTTACTAATTGTCAAATTGAAATATAAAACTTTTTTAAGTAAGAAAAATAACAACTATAATTAATACTTTCAAAAAATTACCAATATTAAAGCATTGCTACTAAAAACATTGCCATATGAATTTCTTATTATATTTTGGTAAACTAATAATATAAAGAATAAATTTTAATTACTATATAATATATCGTAGAATTTTTTTTTAAATGATTTTTTTTGCTTTTGTCTTTTTTCTTGTCCTAAAATATTATAGAAGTTTCAAATAGATCTCATTTTTTTTATTATAATTTTATTTTCTACAATCACATGCCTTTTCATAATTTTTTATTATTCATTATCTAAGACAAATTTAATTTATGTATTTTATTATTTTACACAATTTAGTATATATATATATATATATATGTATGTATATATGTATAATTACAAAAGTCATGTTCTTTTTATGTGATTAATTTAGGAAAATCATACTACTATATTGTTTCAAGTTATTAGTTTATACTTAGATATTTTAACATATAAAATATTAATATGATCATTCTTCTTTTTTACAAGTATACAAAATTACATGCAATAGAATCCTAGTACAATCTATATTTTCTATAAAATCCTTTGGTTTTTTATAATCCAATAAAAATTAAAAATTAAAGATTTAGTATATAAACATTATTTTTAATTTATCTGTTTTACTTCAAAAGTACCATAGAAGCTTGAAACTATGTGATTTTTTTCTTCAAAATCTACTTGCTAATGTTATGTTATTTAAAAAAAATCAATATTATACTTATTTAGCATGTTATATTTACAAATAGTACAAGTAATCATTGTATATTTATTTACTAGTAATATAAACAAAAAAATTAGTTTTAACTTATTTTATTCCAACATGTCATAATACAAATATTCTTGTCTTTATATTTGATACTTTAAAAGAATTATAGTACATTATTGTCTCAAATCTTTGACACCTTTTATAACCTATAATTTATCACTTACACCTCTATATAAGATTTTTACTAGAATCTCAAATGTATATTAATTCATATTGTATTATTCCAATAATTATTATTTATATATTTATACATATTTAATATTTATAAAGTTAAATAAATGTAAACACTTTTAAAACTCATAAGAAGAGAAACAATTTTATAAGTATAAATAGTTATAAAGGCTTCTAGAATACTTCTTGAGGTATTGTAGCTAATAACTTGTAGAAGTTATTCTGAATATATATATATACATATATATAGGATATTGCTAATACTACAAATTCTTAACTTCTATGTTAAGATTACATGTGACGTTTTGACCTTTAGAACAAATAAAATATATGAGTATTTTAATTTTAAATTCCAATTATTGTTAAATCAAAAGACATCAATTAAAGTCTTTAATTCATGAGACTAATATTAAAATTCTAAAAATATATTATAAATAGTAAAATTACTATTAAAATAAATAAATAAAATTATTATTAATTTTAAGATTAAAAATTTATGTTTTTTAAAAGAGTCATATATATTTATTGCTATTTTTAAATATAATCAATCCTCAAATAAAATAATAATATATTTTTATTTATTTTCTAAATTTCTTCTATCAAATAGATTAAATATTTAATTTAAAATATATATCTTTGATATATTAAATTAATATAGTATATTTAACATATAATTTTTAATATAAAATATTAAAATTAAATTTATATTAATAAACATTTTAAATAACTACAAAACTAGGTAGTGTTGTAATTTAAAAAGTTCAAGATTTTAGGAGTCTTATAAAACTTTAAAGGTGTAAGTAGGATAAGAAAAAAAAATAAATATTACTAACCTCCAAAATTTAAAATGTATAATTTTATTTGATATTTTAGATAAAATTTTTATTTTTTATTTTTTAAGCAAGTGAGTAGATCTGAAAAAAAAAATTCAAGATAAAGTTAATATAATCAAAAGGTTAAAATTTTATATAAAACTTAAGTTGAGAGTGGAAGAGACATTGGAAATGGACATTAAAAACCAAGCAAATTCACAAAGCTTAAAGAGCCCTTTGTAGAAACAACCTTTGGTACTTATCTAAACAAACACCACTTTTCTCAAGAACACTAAACAAGTAATCAAAATAAACAAATAACACCATCTCTATTTATTTTTTGCTAACCCAACTTTGAACTAACAATAATGTACTTTTGGAGAAAAAAACATATAGAAGAAGCTTGTATAGATTGATATCCAATGTTGAAATGCACTGAATTAGACTATGATCAATTCCAATCCGGGTATTACGCAAGGGTATCGCAACATCGGGTACTGTGACGCCGGATGTTGCTGCGTCAGAGGGTGCCAGGTCGGATGTGACCACGTCAGATTTGCAGAGGGGTAGGAGTGATCCACGTAAGATGAGGATGGGCATTGGAGGAAGAGCGTGGGGAGGGGGACGGCGATGGGGGGTGGGGGTGGGGGTGGGGGTGATGCCAATGGCGATGGCGAGGACCTGGGCTCCGTCCGAAAGGCTACACGCCCAGTCACGCCTTTTCCTCACACGGATCGTTACTGCTCGCTTGTCGGAGCCACGCTTTCATTTCGCCCGATTCATGCCGCCAACGGGCTTTTGGATCGCATCTCCTGCCGCCTCACTACCTAGTAAGTCGATCATGGTGTCGGTATGGTTTTGCAGACTGTCCGCTCCGATGGAGAACTGAACGGCATCTTCTGTCGTGTTCACGTTTCGTCTTCTGATTGAGAGGTTTAGAGGGTTTTGATCCTCGAGATCGATCTTTCTATGCGTTGTGTTGATGCAATTTCGAGCTCCGTCCAATTTTTAACTCGTTTTGGACTTGGTTTTTTAAAATGGATTCTTGGGTTTTTGGATTGATTTAGTTCTCAAGTTGCTTGAACTTCGGTAGAGTGGAAGGATACGGTGGAGGATGGTCGAGGATGCGGTGGTTGTTTCATTCCTGATTGAGTGTTCTAGTTATGGGACTTTTGCCCTTGTAAACTACTGGAACAACGGAGAATTCGATATCGATGCGGCTTTGGTATTTAGGGTGTTCATGAATTGGGTTTTTCACTCTTTCTGATTCTGGTGTTTCAGGAGGGTGTATACTTGAAGCCTTGTGTTTGCTGGGTTTTCTTTTATCGCCCAAGTGTGGGATCGTCTTCTTTACTTCTGCAATTGAGTCCAAGTGGTGGCCATGGCTATGACTGAAGGGGAGTCTGAGAAGGCGAGCAGGGGTACTGTGGGGTTTGCTGTAATTGAGGAGAAGGATACTTGTTTGTGGACCAAATTACCGCGAGAGCTGCAACACAAGGTTTTTAGCTACTTGCCTCTCCGGGATTTGTTTCAGATGCGATGTGTTTGCAGAGATTGGCGTTACGTAATTCATCGCCGTGGCTTTCGCAGCGTGTACGATGCAATGCACAGCTCAGAGGACCCCAGTCCTTCAATTTGTTATATAGGATCTTACTATCCGAATTATTTACAGTGGTCGACATATGACTATGCTTGCAAAAGGTGGAGGAATATGCGGAGTTTTCCTCCTCAAAGTAGGGTTGAGCACGATCTTGTTGATCTGAGCGTGTGCTCTGTGAATGGGCTTCTGTGTTTAATGCTCTGGAAGCAAAGGGCCAGGGTTCGAATTCATTTGCCGTGGCAAGTGTGGAATCCTCTTACGAACAAGTGGAAGCACCTTCCTCCCTGCAAACATAAAACTGTCAATCGAGGGACTTACTTTGTGCACGCTTTTTCCGATGATACTACGAAGTCCTATAAAATCTTGATGGCTCATAATCCCAAGAAACACCCTTATCAATATACTGACACCGACACAAGCTTGGTGACGGAGATTTACGATTCAGCAACAGACACCTGGAGAGAAGCCTCACCGTACACTCTCCAGCTGCCTTTGAGTCCTTTTAATCAAGCTCCTAAGAGAGGCGTGCGTTGTGATGATGTAATCTATTTTGTTACAAGAACGTCAAATGAGAACATTCTCTTGTCTTATAACATCAAGAATGATCAATGGCATGAAGAAATCACTGACGAGGAGTGCATGGAGATTTTCGAGTGGGATGGGCGTGTGATGACAGCTATGCCTTTGCTTACTAACGGCTTCTACATGAATGAAGATTTTTACCGAATCTCAATCTTTGAAAGAAATTCTGCTACTAAGAGGTGGGTTGATACTGGAATTGAAATACCTTACAAAGTCAGGAATAAGTTTGTTGAGGACGAGGAAGGGGTTGAGATAGCTGCTTGTGGAAATCATCTAGCCATCACTGGTTATACTAGAGATGGAAGTTTTAGGATTGCTATTTATAAGAGGGCAGAGAATTATTGGAGATTTCCTCCCACTGGGGCTTTTTCTGATAAGATACGTCAGGCTAGGGTAGAAGGATTGTTTCAATTTAAGCCAAGGTTAGAATCGGTTCCTTGATCTGAGGTTTTGAATAGTTAAGGATAGTATTAGTATTCATTTGGATTGAAATTGCGCACTTTCAATCCTGGGTTTCATGACACGACTCAGCTACTGAATTTGCAGAAGTTAAAGGTTGATGTATGATCCTGCAATTTCTCACTCCCATAGTCTAAAAATTTACGGTAATCGTAACATAGATTTTCTTTCCATGATCATCTTTTCTGATTATCGTCTCAATTTATGACACTTGGTATTTATTTGATGAGCACTTATTTTCCTATCTGCTGCCTTTTAGCTTCTTCTGTGCATATATTTTTGTTGCGAATGGCTGGTTTGGACCCCTACTTTGGAAGATTTATTTTCTAATCTTAAAGAGGATTACTTGGTACAAACGAGGATTTGAGATGTTGCCCACGCCAGATTTCTGTTGCCATGTTTCTGTTTCAGCGTTACTAATCTGAAAGTTCTTTTTCATATTACTAACGTTGTCTTGTCTCATTTTGTAGCAGTTGTCGATGAAAGTGTGTCAGGTCTACTGTATTTGCATTTTCCACCTTAACTCTGATCCAGACAATCCTTGGGACATGTCTGTCGTCAGTCCATGGAATCACAACAGACACAGTGACATGAATTGTGCTGAGCTTGACAGTTTGAGTGGCGCCATTGAGGCAGTCTCGTTAGTAGCGCCATTGAAGAATTGCAAGTGCAGTTCTGGCTGTCTCGTTAACACACATCAGGCATAAAGTGGGGAATTTTTCGTCTCGGTCATGAAATAGTTCTTGTCTGTAGTTTTAGTCCAGGTAGGTTTCACTACACTTCTAATCGTCTGGCTGGAGCTTCAGACCATTGCCCTTGGCCTTCTCTTGTCCGAGACAGCAAATCATCAATCCTAATCTAATTAAGGCGGACGCCTAACGTAAGTCAATTTCAGCTAGACCCCATGTCAAGCTTAACATACCACAAAAATTGGGCTGCAGAACGGAGTTTGATATTTCAGCTTGATCATGTTGGGCTTGATAATTGTTTCCTATAGATGTTCCAGCTGCTGTGTTACTGATGATGTGCACAGCAATGTTCTTACACGGATCAAATATATAATTCCATGCACTTAGCTTTCCAAGCGCATGTGTTCACACCACAAGACACCACCTAACTACAGGACAAGAAGACTAGTTCTAACTGTTGATTAAGTCTGCAGACAAACTGCACCAATGAGAAAATGCCTCAGCAGACCACATAAATCGGGCTGCATACCAAAACCACCCTCTGACAACTTGGCATGAATAATGAATAAAAAGTGCCGCAGCAATGGAACAAATGTGTCTGCTTGTACACCGTTATGTTAACAAAACACAGTAAGGATAGAGAACCCAAGCCTTTACAAGCTAAAACTAAAGGGCAATCTCAGAGTTACAACAACCAGGTTGGATGAGATTGACTCCCAAACCAGTACAGAATCCAGTGCTACGCCACACATCAGTGTTCAAAAAAAGAATGAGATTTCCTAAAAACTGATCGGATATTTTGGAAGGGCCAGAAAAACTTGATTGTCAAAATTTTTTTGACAGTACCCTGGCATGCACCTGTCAAAAACTGAAACTGTGATGACGAGGCAAGCGTTCTAGTCTAATCCGGTCTAGAGCCCCTACGACTCCTAAGGGAGTATCTATCCGTGTTCCTGTAACCTTTGCCAAATCAAGCGGTGTGATAGTCGGTGTAATATTTGCTGAACGTCGTGTCTACACGCTAGAGCTTGAATTGGAACCGCAACAGCAAAAATGCATGCGCCCAGCCACATTCGCCCTTGCTAAAAAAGATGAGACTTGATTCGATGATCAGCTATACAGTATGAATCCAGTCCCTGGCCGAGTCCGAGTCCAAGTCCAAGTCCAAGTCCAAGCTTCCCAGTCCTCCATTTAATGGGAAGTCACATTTTACCAACTTGACAGGAATAGAAAATGTGTTCTTGCCGGTTATACACAGAGAGAAGACATTCGACGGCTTAGATCTGCTGCATTCAATTGCGTATTGCCCAGAAGTTCGGCTCCATCAGGTCCTAGCAATCCTACAGAGCGTGGAACAGCAATTTGACTTCCAGACTCCAATTGATTCTCCTTTGTTTGATGCACATACTCAAAGAACTCTGCTACCTGTTTTGCGTACCTTCATTCGGAGTTACATTAGATCAGTTTATGTAAAGTTCAAAATAGAGGCCATCATAAACAACCTCACAGAAACCTTCCTAGTGACAAATACACTAAAAATCACTTGAACTACAAGCATGTAAGCAAACTTCCCACAAGCGATGGAAAATGCTCTAACCTCGATGATTGTGAGAAAATAAACAATATCTAAGCACCAAATCAACAATCCCATTAGGTTGACTAAAAGCTTTCAACCCAGTTTGTAGGCATCCGAGAGAAGAGAGAGGGTCCAGACTTCCAAGATTGAAATGACTTACTCTGTTTTGGCATCGACATCTTTATTGAAATCAATATTAGTGTCACAGTCCAACATCAAGGCAGGAACCTGCAAATGCAAATTATAACAACGTTACATCGAATTTAATAAAATTTCATACTCCTCGACACTCATGAGCACTAAAAACCATTACTGCATACTACAGAGAACACCTTCTTGGTAATAGAAATTGAAGGAGTACCGAGGGGCAATTATAGGTTCTCGTCAACTGTCGACATTGGTATAAGAACAGAAGCAGGCGCACTGACAGGAATCTTCAGAGAGGCACGCTAATAACACTTCGGCGAGTACCTCAGTGGTAGTGACAATTGACAAGAGAATCATGGAGCAATTTCAAGCTCTTCTCATTTGTTCAATAAAAATCACTGGTATCTCATCAAAAGTGAAAAAACTAACAATCGATGGACCTCAATAGTAGTGACAATTGAAGCTAGCATCATTCGACAGTCAAAGATTCGTCATATGCTTGATTCAAAATAATCATCGTAGACACAAAGAATATCAAGAATCTTTCGTTTTACTCGTTCCATCACCCATGGCTATACAAAGCAAACATAACTGGAGCAACCTCAAGGGACTATGATACAGAGGGCCATCTTTGGCAACTAAGTAATCATTTGGAGGTAAAAACAAAAAAAAGAAAAAAAGAAAAAAGAAAAAGAAAAAAAGACCAACCTTTTGAATGCTTGAGTGAACATGGTCACCCTCCAGGTAGAACACCCGATCACGGATTCGAGGTGGCATTGGCTCTCTCAGGGCTGGATTGATGGAAAGAATCCCTCCACTGCTCGACTGAACAGGTAAAAGCCATTGCTCGTGTTTTTCATGAAGCCCTTGAAGATACTCGAGACTTACTCCATTTTCTTCAGGTCTGCATTACATTGAACCCAGCAACATTATTTCCGGAACCATTACACACCAACAAGAGGTTATAGCAAAAATATTTCAAGGATAGAAAACGACACATAAACCCTAAACCCTAAACTTTGAAGATGCCTACAACACAAGCAATCGATTATAGATGAACACATCAAGCCAGTTATGTAAACAGTGTGAAACCAGTTAGACAGGATAAGAATACTGTAACTTTAGTTATTCATGGTGTTTAAGTGCTTACCTCTTTCGAGAATGTAGACGTTGCATACATGTGTCTGGGCTAGCCCGAAGGTAGATGAAGGCATCGGGAACTAATCCGGGAAGCTCCGACACAACTGGATTAAACCACGAGTCATATATGCTGATTTCCATCTCACTCATCCACTTCGCCTCGTGGACTGCACGTACAAAGACCTGCATCACGAAGTAGAGACATCGATATCACATAAGTAGTTTTAAAACAGAAAAAAATTTCAAGCGCCCCCGAAAAGCATGAAACTATAATGCCATGGAGCTTACCATTCGATCACTGAAGACACTCCGCTCCATCAAACGCAGAGGCTTGATACCATGGGCAGATTCTCGCTCCTGCATTAGACGAGTTACAAATACATAGTTCTGAAATGTGTATGCATACCGCTCGGGCTCCTTGTAAAATGATTCGAGGATATTGTGGTGGTTGGCACCGACATCTTGCCATTTTCCAACAGGTTCGGGCACGATCTGTATGAAGAACCCAGATTCAGGAACATGATGACGACATAAACCAGTGTTATCCCCCACTAGAAGTGAAATATCATGGGCATGAAAGAACAGATTTCACTAGAAAGTGCCGCTGAAGAACAAATTTCAGTTATTGAAAGATAGAAAAACTATACCTCAACAAGATCTTGCAGCTCAAGAGTTTCACTTGCTATTCTCTGCAGGAATGTAGACTTGCCGACGCTGATATTACCTTCCACACAGAAGGTCAATCGCTTCCTGGGGCGAGATCCTTCGTCTTTGGGAGCAAGCTCGGCCTCCACCTTGTCTCTGATATATTTGGCGATGCTCGCTGCGTGGTGCTTGTGAATGATGCCTACAGAACTCCGCAAGTATTCCACCATTTTCTCCGAGCCATTGTCACGAAACTACACGCAAATTTGCAAGGATAATGAGAAACTCAAATCACTCTTTGAAGATGTATCACATCAACTAACGCAACAAGAGTAGGAATAAAATTGGGACGGACGAAGACAAAGATAAATCTGGCAAGGGTTCCATGATATACACCACATATCTACTCATCAAGTCTTACAAGTACACTGACCTTGTCACGATACAACTGCTTGAGCTCTGATACTTTTACAATTCCCTTCGATACTAACTTCTCCATGTTGCGAATTCCAATCCCAGGAACGGTTAGAAGGTCAGGGAATGCCTCATTTGGATTTCGCGCGACACTTGCTCCAAACGACCGTCTTCTTCGCTCTCGCATTCTCTCTGCAACATCAGAACTCTTTCATATTAGCACGTTTAACAAGACGACTCTGAAACTTCTCCAGCTCGATACTGGCGATTGAGTCGAATTAGGGCAGCTGTGATGGTAATCCATGAGAGTTTAGAATAGAAGCATATGCGCGCTATGCGAGTGAATATCTTCATTGCAAACGAGATGTAACACACCTTGTGACAATTCAGCACCACAATCCCTCACATTCATGCAGAAAAAGTAACTCGAGAAAATGAACTCCATAAATTACATGTCCAGCTACAACATCACGTACTATCAATATTTTATGCAGTATGAATTTATCTATGCACACTGGTGAGGATTAGGATATTACCGCCTGCATCGGTCTCTGCAACAATTGCATCCGAGTTCTTCTGCGCATCAGAATCAGTTTCCACATCCCTATCAGCTTCAGAAGACTCAGCGCCGGTGATATCATGACGATCTTCGGAAACACTCACCTCATGCACCGCAAGAACACTATCTTCTACAGGCTCTCCAGCTTCCATAGTCGCGTTTGCAGCTCCACCAACCTTCTCGGTAGCCTTAAACAATGTGCATAAACCCCTAAAGAGACTCCCATCTGCATTGTACACGGACAAGAACCCTGGGCGGGTGAAACTCTTCCTACCAGCATTGCTTGCCACTCCATCCCAACTCTTGACTAAAGAAGCAGCATGCTTGCTGCGCATCTGCAACTGCTTACTATTCCCACCATCATAACAGGGCTTTAACAATAGGGCTCGCCCCGCCGGATTCAGCCTCGTCTCAGAAAGGCGCGCATCCAACAGCTTCCCCTTCGCAGATATCTGCACAACCCCTTCCGACGGCAGCACAGAGAAAGACGTCGCTAACGCACGCCATTGAAACATGGTAGGGGGCATAATGCACCTGCGTGCCCAAGTATGCAGAGAAATTGGCCGAGGCAGAATAAGCATTAGGACATCCCAACCATTCTCAACCTCACCAAAGAATACCTGTCCACACCTCTTGTCACCGCGAAAAAAAAAAAAAAAAACTCCTCCGCAAAAATTGAATGAATTACTCCGCCTTAAACCCTACCGTGGCCGCATTCACAATGCACCGAAATGATACCACTGCCTCAACTTCAACTTCAAACTCCCCGGAATGCGACCTTGAAATCAAGCCGCAGCAGCATCCATGCCCAACGGAAGAAGCCGCAGCATAAAATCCCATCATCAACGAGAAAGACATGCAATCCTAAACCCCAACGTGTAAAGCTTCGGGTTGAAGTGCTCCCGCGCCCGCGTCCATGTCACCCTCACAAATCCTTATATCTAGGAATTTGGCGATTGTAACATTCCGAGTAGATCTACGCCAGTGTGGGTTATGACATCTGCATATGGGGTAGATTTTTGGGTGCATTAGTGGACAAGGACGGCGGCGGCGGCGGGCGCCTGGGGCATGGACTAGGGTTTTGGACGCATCGTGGAGCCCATCGTCGTTCGCTTGAGACCTTGCTTGGTGACTACGTATCTACGTTGTGTTGTGGCATCTCGAGCTGCCAACCACTTTGGTGATGCATCTGTTGTTTTGGAAGAATACAATTGCTACTACTACTACTACTTTGTTGGAATGCACAATCACAACAAAATTACTGCCAGGTCAGTTCATATGAATAAAAAAGGCATTTTTAAATCAGGTAAAAATGTTTTATTAAGTATAAAAATCATAATATCCATCAATCTACATTAGAATCAACACAAAGTAATATGATTTTTCAAGTATATTAATATAATTGATTGTAATGTATCTTTCTAGTCAATCTTGTTTAGATTAATATACTCATTTTTGGAACACTATATTTGAGGTGGTTAATTTTCTAAATGATATGTATTTTTGTAATATTATAAAATATAATGTTAATGATATATTTGATTGATATTTTTAATAAAATTATTAAATAAAAAAATAGAAAATATATATATATATATATATATATATATATAATTTTCATTTAAAAAAATTCTATACACTCTTAAAAAGAAAATCTTAAAAATAAAAAATAAAAAATAAAAAAATACAGCTAATTGTCAAGTTTTGTCAAGGATACAAACACAAAGGATTAAGTGTCACGGACATATACATAGTTACCTACATGATCAGATAGAACTAGATAAAAGAAGGTAAAAGCAGGTTAATTCCATAATATCTTTAGAGAAACTTCCTAGAAACTTCATAGACGTTGCTTTGACTTTATAAGTGTCCATAGTAGACTTTTGGATTAGAAACTTGGTCAATAAGTTAGCCACA
>JAWRVF010001250.1:0-88853 GCA_036785485.1 Physcomitrellopsis africana | reverse complement strand
TGAGCCAAAAATTTATCAAATTGCTCAAGATATGGCTCAAAACACAACCTCTATGTAAGCGGGTTACTTATTGCCCTTAAGTTTGTAAGTACTGATTTCAACTCCCAATAACTTCTTCATCCTAGTTTGGAATTCATTGAGCCATACATGTAAAGTGTAGCTGTAAAAGTGTTCTCTCTGATCCAAGTTGCCAATCCTCAATTTCTTTTTGTAGGCATGAGTTATATCTAAAAGAATAACAGTAGGTCCAAAATTGGCACTTTAATTTTGAGCACCTATAACTTCTTCATAAAAAGTGCAAATCACACAAAATTTGCACCTAAACCAGATCCAAAAATCTAAACCTTATGATCCTAGCCTCTGATATTTGACTTCCTTTGAAAACAAACCCTAATCTCTAATAAACCCTCGGGGAGCCTCCTTAAAGCCTATTAGGCATGATTTTTGGCCAATTAGAATAGAAATTTCTATCATCCACCTCTATCCATCCACATGGATGGCCAAACTACCTTTTTTATACTAAAAATCCTTTTCTAACCCTTCTACTTATAAGATTTACATACTTTGTGCTTTAAGCACCAAATAAAAGAAGTAAATTAAGATTTTAAGAGTCACCAATGTCTAATAAAGGTGACTTAAGATATATATAAGTTATTGTCAATATAAATCAACCTCAAAATTACTATAAGAAAAAAGATTGTATAAATTCCAATAATAATCTTTTTAAATAGATTCTTTTTGAACTAACAATCTAATTATATTTTATAACCTATAAAAGTCCATTGATATGGCTTTCATTTAGTTATGTAATAAATTGTATATTAAATATACATGTACAATTTTTTTCACATGGTAGCTAAACCGCAACATGACAGTGCCTTAGCTGACCCCGACAAGATTTGTGCCAATTCTCAACCAGCAGGCTAAGATGGCAAGATCTTGTTGGACTTGCCTTTGTTTGTTACTTTTTTTTTTAAGTCCCAAACTCATACTTATGGAAGATTGCAAGAGCTTAGTTTAAGACTCTTTCTTTCTCCATTTTCACATAGAAATATTAATTCCAAAATTTTTTATTATTTTAAGTTAATTTTTTTTATTTCTAATTATTTCAAGATTTATATTTTTTTTCTTCCCTTTTCTTCTTTTTATTCACTAATCTTAATTTCTACCTCCTTTTTATGTAAGAATAATGACTACCACTTCTCTATTATTTAATTATTTTTATTTTATTTTTTATTTTATTTATTTATTTATTGATTTCTTTTCCAACTATTATTTTCACTAATTAGCCATACTAACTCTCTAATTTATCCTTCTAACTCTAAATCTTCAACTTTTTTAAATTTTTAAATTTTTTTTAAAAATTAAACTAATATAAAGAAATAAATTTTTAGCTCACATAATTGGTGACTATCAGGGGACTGAATCCCAAGATCTTTTGTTTGTTCTATAATTCCATTGGGCAAACATAGTCACAAGAACCTAAGTGATAAGAACCACTTTTATTATAATTTCCGATAAGTGGTGGTATTTTCTTTTGCTTAAAGAATTTGAAAGCTTCAAGTTTAATATTCTTTATGTCGACTCCCTATAGTATGGGTGGAAAATGGATCACCATTTAATGTCTCTAGCTGCATTGAATTGTTTGGAAACACCTTGCTTATTAAATAGGGATCCAACCAGACTGTGTCAAACCTACTTAGAAAATTTAACCGCCTTGCATCTTATAATAACAATAACATTCTTGGCTATAACTCACGTTTTTTATGATTTTTGTCAAATCAAATCTTTTTCCATCACTGAATAGCTTCCATATCCTATGTATCCCTTCTACGGCTTTTATCTAAAGCTTCTAAGGTCAACAGTCTATCCTTCAAAGACTATTTCTCAGTCAACCTTATTTTTATTGCCACTCTAAGTGAAGGAACCTCAAACTCAATGGATAAGATTGTTTCCATATCATAAACCATTAAAAATGGCATGGCTTATATTGTCACCTTGAAGGTTGTACGGTATATCTACAATGCCATGGATAGCTTTGTCTCCCAATTCTTCTTTGAATCTTGCATGGTTTTTTGTAATATACTCACTAAGATTTGATTAATCCTTTCGGTTTGTCTATTAGTTTGAGAGTGATAGGGTGTAGTTTTTTAATCATCAATCAGAATCTTTCTATGAAGTCTTAAATCATCTTATTGAGAAAATGTGTTTCCCAATCGTTAATTAGGATCTTAATATAACTGAAGCGTGTAATAATATTCTCAAACAAAAAAGATAAAATTGTTCTTTGCATCATTTATCTTGACTGCCTTAGCCTCGGTCTACTTTGTAAGATATTTGGTAGCCATAATGATATAAGCCATGCCTTGAGAAGAATGAAGGTGGATTCTACCCATATAGCCAATGTCCCACTTTTTGAATGGTACTAATAGTAAAAAAATGTGTAGGAGCAATTCCATTTGTAAATCATTTCTACCAAAGCATTAGCATGTATTACACCTCTTAACATATATATGTGCATCTTGAAATAAAGTTGGCTAATAGTACCCTATCTTTAGCACCTTTTGTCCCATGAGTTGTCCCAAAAAATGCTCTCCGCATGCACTCTCATGACACACTATTAAGATTTTTAGAATTTCTTCTTCGATAATTTACCTTCATAGCACACTATCAATTTCTCTCCTATACAATCCATGTCCCACCACCACAAAGTGTCTACTATTGATTCTAATCTTCCTTGTTTCTATCTTAGATAATTTTGAGGATAATTATTGGGTGGTCAAAAATTCAATGATACTGGTATATCAAGTAGGCTTTGCTATCACTACAAAAAGATACTCATCTACAAGTCCATCATCAATTTGGTTGATCTCTATATATCTCGATAACTATGATAAGAGATTTGCTTACTTGTAAGCCTAGCCTGGTGTCGTAATATACTTGCAGCAAGTGCATGAAAATTAAATAAGTATGTATAAAAGTTAAAGTGTAAATAAGGTTAATTTAGATCTAATTCTAAAATTTTAGTGTGAACAAGGATAAATTAGAACTGATTCAAAAATTATAATGTGAATAGGGATAAATTAAAATTAGTTCTAAAATTATAATTTGAATAGAGATAAATCAAAACTAGTTCCAAAACTGCAATGTGAACAAGGATAAATTAGAATTAGTTCCAAACCTATAGTGTGAATAGAAATAAATTAAAACTAATTCCAAAATTATAATATAAATAAAAAAGAAATCTTAAAGATTCTAAGATATCAATTAGAGAATCTTAAGATTATGGAAATATCTGAGATTTGAGTATTAGTCGGATATCAGGCAAGTATTGGCTGAGTATCTGCTTATACCAAGTATTGTTTGGATATTAGCTAAGCCGCCTATTTAAACCCTTTTAAAATTGAAAATAAACACTTTTTCTTCTCTCATCTTTTTATTGGATCTTGAATAGATTTATTCTGCTTTGAAGGAATCTCTAAGAAAATCTACAAGAGAATCTCTGAGTATAAAGGAAATTTTTGAATAAAGAACCTATAAGAAATCTATGGAGAATCCATGAGGATAATCAAAGGATTTTTTAACAGAGAATTTATAGAAAATCTATGAAGAATTTGTGAAGATAACCAAGGATTTTTGAATTGGAAATCTATAAAGAATTTATAAAGAATCTATGAAAATAATCAAGGGTTTTGAATTAAAAATCTCTAAAAAATCTATGTTTAATCTATGAAAATAATCAAGGAGTTTGAATTCAAAATCTACAAAAAATCTATAGAAAATCTATGAGAATAATCAAGGATTTTGAATTGAGAATCTATAGAAAGGCTATAGAGAATCTATGAGGATAATCAAGGATTTTTGAATTGAGAATCTATAAAGAATCTATAAAGAATCTATGAGGATAATCAAGATTTTTGAACTAGAAATCTATTGGAAATTTACAAAAAATCTATAAGGATAATCAAGGATTTTGAACTGAAAATCTATAGAGAATCTATAAAAAATCTATGAGGATAATCAAAGATTTTGAACATAGAATTTATAAGAAATCTATAGGAAATCTATAAAAAATCTATGAGGATTATCAAGGATTTTGAGCAAATAATTTATAGGAAATCTACAGAGAATCTGTGAAGATAATCAAGGTTTTGAACAAGAAATTTATAGAGAATTTATAAGAAAACTATGGAAAATCTATGAATATAATCAAGGGGTTTTGAATAGAAAATCTATAGAGAATCTTTGAAGGAATTAACAAGAATATTTTAAGGAAATCAAAAGGATTTTAGACCAAAGAAACTTTGGATATCTTAGAAGAATCAAAGAATTTTTGATCAAAGAACCTTTAAAGGGACAAAAAGATTGATAAACAGGATATTTTGAAAAAAATTACAAGAATATAAATAGAGATATTTCACCAATTCTCTTTTTCTTTGCTTAATAGGCAGCCAAGATCCCAATAATTTTTTGAATGAGGGCTCTCTCCAATACGACAATATTTGGTGCTTCCACTGATAGATTCTTCAAGGCTATTAAGTATTAATTAAATAAAGGAAATAAGAGGATCTGAGAATGCTGAGAAGATATTAAAGGCATTTTCAAAATATATAGAGAAGCAATCACAAGAAAAATTGAGGATGCAACACGTACAAATGGAAGAAAAAAATGCTTCTAAGGCTCTATAATCTATCATCAATCAAGTAGGGAGATTCAAAGGAAGAAATATATCTAGGTATCTGAAAATCTATATAGGTGAAATGGAAATATATCAAATTTCTTATAAAAAGATGTATTTGAATTTTATACTACTTTGCATTCCTAAAATCAAATCAAGAGTCAAAGGTTTATATAAAGATGATATAAATTCTTGGAATGAATATGAAAAAATTTTAAGGGAAGAATTTTTTGAAGAGGATTTAGAAAAGGTGATTAAGAGAATATTCTTAGAATGGATAGAACTACAACTTGAGAAGCAAATGGATCCTAAAAAATTGATTGGAGAATTTAAAAGGAAATTTTTTCAGCTTCCTATAGTAAATAGGTAGTTACTTGATGACAAAAAGATGGAGTTTTTTCTACAAGGAATTGATGGAGATTTACAAGATAAGTTGTTTTTACTTCTGATTAATAGAAGTGGCAAAGGAGGCCTTACTAATAATTGAAAATAAATTAAAGAAGGTGTGGCGACAATCATGGAACAACGGAGGATAAATGCTAAAGAAGATATAGTTGTGGAGTCAATAATGGCTCCTATTTCCATCTCAATAGCTCTAATAATTTCTATTGATTTAGTATTAGTTTCAAAAAAAGATATTTTTAATAAAACTCTTGAAGAACTTATCAAAGATATGAGAGAATTAAGGATCAAATTCAATAAATTAAAAAGGAAAGAAAGAGTGAATTCTCCTAAATTTTTAACAGAAACCAAGAAATGGATGAAGAGGTGTATGTATTGTAACAATGAAGATTATGACAGGAAGAATTACTTAGCCTATAAAGAGGATTTGAAGAAGGCGGTGATCTTCTTTAAGAAAGGCAAGGTAAGATTCATTGCAACTGGAGAACCTATTGAATTAAATTTTGACAAGGGTAGAATGGAAAAACTTATACAAGGCCATATTGGGAGTTCTAGTGGAGCATCTGTGGTTAAAGAAGCAAATACATACCCTATTATTATGGAAATGAGAAATGTAAGGATTTCTACAATTCCTAGCAAGGAGGTTATGCTTAGGGGTGCACATGTTATTAAAGAGAAGAGTGGATGGAGTCATCTAGTTGATGCTACAAGTATTAAAGCTTACTTAGAAATTAATGAAGAAAAAGATGAGATCCAGGAGGCTACAGTTGAGGTTAAAAGGCACAAGATTGCAAAAGAAAAGAAAATAGAGGAGCCCAATAATAAGAGGTAGAACCAAAGATTGATGGATAAAAATAAAGAGAATCAAACTATCACTCTAATGAAGTCAAGGCCCTCTTTTTCCTATCTAAGTAAGAACACTGTATTACCTTAGGAAAAATGGGAGAAGAGAAATGAAAATGAAGATTCAAAGAAGAATAAGATTAAAAAGTCGGTGTCGTGAAATAAATATATCCATACATAGAAACCTAACTTAACTATCTTTTCTTCAAAATTTTATTAAGTTTTTTCTTTCTTCTTACCAATTTAAGTTTTTATATAGTTTAGGAAAAATTTCTCACTTTTTTTTTTTTTTCTTTAGCTAAAATTTTACTTTATCTTTAATTTTAACTTTAACTTTGATTTAGCCTTGAAAACTTCTTTTATTTCTTTTATCTTTTTTCCAATCTTAGATTTTAGTAGATTCGGGATTATATATGTAGATATAAGGAGTTTTGACTTTGAAGTTGAATTTAGGATTTTACTAAAGATAAATAGAGGTTTGGATGTCAATAGTCGATTGCCATTAATAGTGATAACTTAGAGGATTAGATTTGGGATTTTTATAACTTTAAACTATTAATTGTTGACTTGGACTTTGAAGACCTTGGCTGCGACTTCTTTGACGAGCTCGAAAGAGAAGAAGACAGGGTTTTTTGGCAAATCTAGAGAAGTATTCAGAGAGAGCTTCTTCTTGACATGAGTTTAGGTGGTAGAAACACATGATTCGGAGCTTAGATGAGAGAGATATGCTTGTTTGAACTTAGACTACTAATATGACATCTATTGTCACTTTTCTAGGTATATTAGGAGTTTTAAGATACTAATAAGAAATCGAAAAGTTGGGTTAGAAACTAGACTTCAAGCTATATATTTTACATCCAAGAATTGATAGAAATGATTCTAAAATGAGTGAGATATGGCTAGTTAAACCCAACAAACTAAACTGGGATTTTGAAGAAGTTAGATAAATAGAAGGGTTTGCTTTAAGCTAGAACTTGAGTTTTAAGATGAATTTGAAGCTCATTTTTGGTGTACATATCATTTATATTATAAAGAATCTATGTCTAAAATCTCATATCAATTGAAACTTTGATTAGAGAGTAATGGCAAATTTTGTTTGGAGGTGTTTAAGGTTTTGACTTTCAAAAGTATCTGCCAAGGATTCAATGATATCTAACGATCAGCAATGAATTGATAGCTCAAAATTTATATGACAAAGATCAAAGGTATGAGTCATGTTTTCCCAGAATTTGAGCTTATTTGAATGACTGGATCTTAAATTACGAATTTTTAAGTCACTAACTGAGATTTGACTTTCAAAAGTATCTGCCAAGGATTCGATGATATCTAACGATCGGCAATGAATTCATAGCTCAAAATTTGAGTAACAAAGATCAAAGATATGAGTTATGTTTTCCAAAATTTGAGCTTATTTGAACGACTGGATCTCAAATTATGAATTTTCAAGTTTTTGGTTGGAATTTGATTTTCATAAGTACCTGTCAAGGATTTGGTGATATCTAACGATCGGCAATGAATTCATTGCTCAAAATTTATGTGACAAAGATCAAAGGTATGAGTCATGTTTTCCCAAAAATAAAGCTTATTTGAATAGCTGGATCTAAAATTATGAATTTATAAGTTTCTGATTGAGATTTGACTTCTAAAAGTATCTGCCAAAGATTCTGTGATATCTAACAATCGGCAATGAATTCATAGCTCAAAATTTATGTGACAAAGATCAAAGGTATGAGTTATGTTTTCCAAATTTTTGAGCTTATTTGAACGGCTAGATCAAATTATGAATTTTCAAGTTTCTGATTTGGTTTTTACTTATAAAATTACTTGCTAATATATTTGATGATATTTGGTGATTGGTAATGAATTCACAGTTGAGAATGTTTGTGAAGATGACTAAAGAAGTGAACTCTATGCTTTCAAAGTTTGAACTTATTTAAATAGCTGGATTTTGATTTATAAATTTTTAAGTTTCTAGTTTGTTGATTTATTATACACATGGTTTTGTAATTATAAAAGAAAAATTTAAGAAAGTTTGTGCATATTGGATCCAACTTGATTGTAAAGAGGGACCTTGCATCTACCTAAAGCAGACTTTTGCCATGACACCGGTATTTAAATTGAAGTCGGATATTAAATCCTTTATTGATATGAAAGGTATTCTTGAAGAGAGGATTTTAGATGCCAAAATTGAATTTTTTTTAAGAGAGGTTCTTGGTATAGTCAAGAAAGAATTTCATGAATTCATCATTGATGTCATTATGAAGAAGAGACAAATGACATAATGAAGGCTTTAGCAGATGCAAAAGATACAAAAATATATATATATATATATATATATAAGTATTTACCTTGTCTTGTGATAGTAAAGAAAGGGTTACACAAAATCAGAGGCATGAAAATTCTTATATTAATGATATGAATGTATTTAGAAATGAGGAGGAATTTATCAAAAGAAAGGAGATTATGGAATTTAATACCTTTGGTACTGCCACCAATAAGATGTATATGAAAGAGATAATGTAATTGGATGTGGAATAGAGAAGGCCAAGAGTAAAGGATGTGAGCAAGTGAAGGCCTCAAGTTGTAAATATGAAAGGATAGGAGTTGAAGATAAGCTTGCATTTTCTTATACATATTGGGTTAAGGCTACTATAGAAGCAAAAATGAGGATTGAAGATTATAAGAAAACCTATCTAGCATTAATTGATAATAGATCTAAAATCAATAAAATGTCTAAAAGTGTTTATAAAAAGAAAATGTGGCCTATTGACACCAACCATAGATGGATAATAAAGGTTGCAAATAATGAGAGGAGTGAATTATATGGAGCATATCCAGTAATTAGGATAAGAATTGGAGATGTGAAGGTGAAGCAAAACTTCTTTGTACAAGAATTTGCTGCCTATCCTATGATTTTAGAACAACCATACATTACAGCTACAAGAATGGAGACTAAGGTGCTCGATGATGGCTCATATTATACAAAGATCAAGACTTGTGATGGGAAGAGGTCAATACAATTTTTGACTATAATGACGAATAATGAAATGAATAGGGAACAGTTAGAAGAAACTTCTTTGAAAACTAGCGATGATTTTTTGGACTTTTAAGGAGCATCTTTGAGGATAGGAAGTCTAAAGGTATAGATAAGTCCTCTTATTTTATACTTTCTAATGTAGATTAATTTAAAAATGGATTTTTGGATTATACAAAATTTGGAGTTTCAAAGTTTTTAAGAATTAAAAATTTGGATTATAAATATTGATGTGTGAAGAAAAATTAAAAAAAAACTAAAAAATATGGATTTAGTTTCAAATGATGAATTTATTTTTGGAGTGATTGATAAAAAAGGTTCAGAAGAAGATTTGAACAATGTTTTAAAGAGTTTAGAAGACTTGGCATTTGAAAAAGGTTTGGATAAATATAAAGGAATATTTATGAATTTACATTCAAGGAAATTATATGAGGTAATTAGAGAATCTATTTTTAGATTGAAGACAATTAAGGATTGTAGAATTGAACAAGAAGCAAGGAGTAATACCAAGTATAAGATAATGGCTAAGAAGATAAAACTGATTGCTACTCAATTACCTCTTGATACTTTAGAACATGTTGAGAAAGCAGTAAAAGAACCAAGTCTTAGGAAATCAAAGAGGATTGGCCACAAATTTACTTGAGAATCATTGGATAAATTGAAGATTAGAGGAAGTGAATTCTTGATCAAAGAAAAAAGGGTGAAGTTTTTGGAGATGATATCTAAACATGGTAAGGCTTTTGTCCTTGTACCAGAAGAAATTGATTGTATTGATCCAAAAGTGGTTGCATCAATGATTATTTTTATCATGCCTCATGTATCATGGAATTTGAAGCTAATTCTTGTATCGAGAGCTTTACTTCCAAAGTTGGTAGATTTACTAAAAGAAAAGGTGAAAATAGAGATCCTTGAATCTTCTATTGTACCTTATTCCAACCATTGGTTTACTGTACCTAAGAAGTCTAGAGCATTAAGGTTTATTCAAGATATCCAACTATCTAATAAAGTTATCATAAGGAACATGGATAGTGGGCCAATTGTAGATGAGATAGTTGAGGCATTTGGAGGCCACTCTATCTATTCTATTGGAGACTTGGGTTTAGGATATGATCAATTTTAACTAGCTAAAGAAAGTGGAGATATTACTACAATAAAGACTCCATTGGGATTGGTGCATATGTGTACTTTACCATAGGGTGCTACTAACTCTGTGGCATATATGTAGAGTACCATAGGCCAAATTTTAAGAGATTATATTTCAAATAAGATGATTCCTTTTTTGGATGATATTCTAATTAAGGGTTGTAAGGTTGAAGATATGGACTCAAAATTAAATGAAGATGGATGTAGGGCATTTGTAAAGAAGCACATTGATGATATTGATCACATATTGACGAGACTTGAAGATGTAAATTTATTTTTATTTCTTCAAAAATCAAATTTTGGAGTTGATGAGATAATTGTAGTCGGGCATTTGTATAGTTCATATGGAAGAAAACCTAATCTAGAGAAGGTTGATGCAATTTTGAATATGAATCCATGTAAGAATACAACTAAGGTAAGAAGATCCTTGGGAGCTTGTGGATTTTATCATATTTGAATACCTCATTTTGGATACATAGTAGAACCTTTATGTAAGTTATTGAGAAAAAATAAGAGATTTTCTTGGGAACAAGAGCAAGATAAAGCCATGAAGGAATTAAAGGTAGTTTTAAAATTACTACCAATATTGAGGCAAGTAAATTATCAATGTGGAAGACCAATGATTGTGACTGTGGATACAAGCTTGATAGCCATTGGATAGGCTGTTAGATAAGATAACAATGAGGATAATAGATTTGCTATCAAGTTTGAAGCCAGAGTTCTTACTGAGAGACAAAGAACTTATCCTCAAATTAAAAGAAAACTCTGGGGTGCTTTAACTACACTAAAGACAGAAAGAAATTATTTGATTGGAACAGATATAGTTTTGGAGACAGATTGTTTAGCTGTACTAGGTATGATTTCAAACTATTTGACTCCTGATATTGCTATGTTGAGATAGATAGTATATATCAAATCTATGAATCTTGTCTTAGTATATATTTTTGGAAAGAAGAACTGCATTGCAGATATGTTGTCTAGAGCAAGATATTCCTATAAAAAAAAAATATTTTCTTATAATAAAGATGAAAGGATTAAAATGGATTATATATGCGTAATGGGAATAAAAACCTCTATTCATAAAATCTTATCTTTCAATATAGATTTATATGAGGGCAAATTATGGAACATTGATTTATACTTAAGTACTTTAAAGAAGGGAGAAGGTTGGACTAGAAAATATTTTAAAGACATTAGACATCAAGCTTACGGATATATTTTGAAGGAAGGATTCTTGTGGAAGAGATCCAAAAGAATGGATGGAATTCCTTTGAGGATTATTGATGATGTTGATACTAAATATTAAGTTTTAAGAAAATTTCATAATACATTATGGATTGGACACAGGGGAGCATGGACTATCTTCACCAAAATTAAAGAAAGATATTAATAAAAAAATATGTACAAAGATGTAGAAGAATTTGTAAATTCATATATAGAGTGTCAATTACAATCAAAGATTAGACATAGAGATGGTTTATGTCCTACTTATCCATCTAATGTATACTTTCAATGGATGTTAGACTTGGTTGTTATACCAACTAACATATGGGATATGAAATATTTAGTTTTGGCACATGAAGAATTATCAAATTATGTAGAGGGAAGGATTTTAAGAAGTAAATCCACAAAATCAGTCTATAGAATTGTTTTGGAAGATATAGTATGTTGTTATGGGAACATTGGAAGAATAAGAGCAGACAAGGGTGAATTAGATGCAACAAGAGCTCATGAGTTATTTAAAAGGTACGGAGTCAAATTGAAGCTAACTACAGCCTACGATCTAAAAGCTAATGGAAAGATTGAGAGAGGACATCCTCCAATTATTTAGGCTTTAGTCAAGGTATGTAGAAGTAAAACTAAACTTTGGCCTAAATTGCTATTGTTTGTCTTATGGATAGATAGAACCACACATAGTTCTATTACAGGCTATATGCTAATAGAATTGATGATGGAACAAAAACCTATGATGCCAACTGAAGAGAGTGTGTCTAATTGAATGTTCTTGGCTTAGGAAGATAACATTGACAAAAAAAGGTTATTAGAACTTTGAATTAGGCAATTGGAGGGATTATTTGAAAATCACCAAAGAATTATTGAGAAATTGAAGGATGCAAGGTTATAAAATAAGATCAAGTTTGACAAAATATACAGATTAAGATCAAATCCTATTCAAAGTGGTGATTAGGTACTTGTATTTAATAATACATTAGATTATCAACATAGTGTCTTAAGAAAGTTTTTCAGAAGATGGTTTGGATCATATGTGATAACTGAGGTATTTGATAATGCAATCTATTCTTTGAGAGAATTAGATGGGATATCATTGAGGTCTAAAATTGCTGAAAAATAGATTGAGCTATTCAAGAAAAGAAATGGACAAATTTATATTGAAGATATCCAAAAGTTAAAAGCTCAAAAATTAGATCAAGGACCACTATTAGCGCAAGATTGAGAAGAAGAAGAATTGGAAGCAAATGAGAATGAAGAGGAATAGGGTGGCACATACTAGAGGATGCGCAAGTTTAGAGGAGGTAGATGTCATGATGCACTTGTAGCAAGTGCATTAAAATCAAATAAGTATGTATAAAAGTTAAAGTATAAATAGGATTAATTTAGAGCAACTTCTAAAATTTTAGTATGAATAAGGGTAAATTAGAACTAGTTCCAAAGCTATAGTGTGAACAAGGATAAATTAAAATTAGTTCCAAACTTGTAATATGAATAAAAATAGAATAGAACTGATTCCAAAATTGTAATATAAACAAAAAAAGAATCTTAGAGATTCTAAGATATCAACTAGGAAATCTTAGGATTATGGAGGTATTTGAGATTCGGGTATCCGCCGGATATCAAACGAGTATTGGTTGAATATTAACTTACACCGATTATTATCCAGGTATTAATTAAGCCGCCTATTTAAATCTTTTTAAGATTAAAAATAAACACTTTTTCCTCTCTTATCTTTTTGTTGGATCTTGAATGGGTTTATTCTGCTCTGTAGGAATCTCTGAGATAATCTACAAAAAAATCTTTAAGAGAATCTACAAGGAAATCTTTGAGTACAAAGGGAGTTTTTGAATAAAGAATCTATAGAGAATCTATGGAAAATATATGAGGATAATCAAAGGATTTTTGAACATGGAATTTATAAAGAATCTATAAAGAATCTATGAAGATAATAAAAGATTTTTGAATTAAAAATCTACAAAGAATCTATGAAAAATCTTTAAAGATAATCAAGGATTTTAAATTAAGAATCTATAAAGAATCTATAAAAAATCTATAAAAAATCTTTGGAAAATCTGTGAGAATAATCAAGGATTTTTAAACTACGATTCTATAGAAAATCTATAGAAAATCTATGAAGGTAATTAAGGATTTTTGAACTAAGAATCTATAGAAAATCTATGAAGAATTTGTGAAGATAATCAAAGATTTTGAATTGAGAATCTATAAGGATTCTATAGAAAATTTGTAAGGATAATCAAAGGATTTTTGAATAGAGAATTTATAAGGAATCTATGAAAAATCTATGAGCATAATCAAGGATTTTGAACTAGAAATCTATAAAAAATCTACAAAGAATCTGTGAAGATAATCAAAGATTTTAAATTAAAAATCTATAAAGAATCTATGAAGAATCTATAAGGATAATCAAAGATTTTTGAGCTGAGAATCTATAGAAAATCTATGGAAAATCTATGAAGATAATCAAGGATTTTAGAACTAAGAATCTATAGAAAATCTATAGAAAATTTGTGAGGATAATCAAGGATTTTGAACTAGAAATCCACATGAAATTTGTAAGAATAATCAAGGGTTT
Organism: Physcomitrellopsis africana; assembly: GCA_036785485.1. Lineage (NCBI taxonomy): Eukaryota > Viridiplantae > Streptophyta > Bryopsida > Funariales > Funariaceae > Physcomitrellopsis > Physcomitrellopsis africana. Next base: position 74,927 of record JAWRVF010001250.1, on the reverse strand, counting down.
TGAATTAAAAATCTATAGAAAATCTATAGAGAATCTGTAAGGATAATCAAGGATTTTGAATAGAAAATTTATAAGGAATCTATGAAAAATCTATGAGGATAATCAAGGTTTTGAATAGAAAATTTATAAAGAATTTATAAAGAATCTATAAAGAATCTATAAAGATAATCAAAGATTTTTGAATAAGAAATCTATAAAAATACTTTGAAAGAATCAACAAGAGCATTTTAAGAAAATCAAAAGGATTTTAGACTAGGGAAACTTTTGACATCTTAGGAGAATCAAAGAATTTTTGAACAAAGAACCTTTAAAGAGAGAGAAAGATTGATAAACAGGATATTTTGAAAGAAATTATAAAGGTATAAATAGAAATATTTCACCAATTTCTTTTTCTTTGCTTAATAGGCATCCAAGATCCCAACAATTTTTTGAAGAGGGCTCTCTCCAATACGATGACACCAGTTTATACTCCATTGTATAATCAAACTCTTCTAATAGTAACATCCACCATGCTAACCTCCTACTCAATTTCCATTTATTGACCAAGTATTTAATTGCCATATGGTCTACAAAGACTACTATCTTATTGTTTAATAAATAATGGTGGAACTTTTTGATTGAAAATATTATAGCTAAACATTCCATTTCAATTGTTGAATAATTCTTCTTGGCTATATTAAGTTATTTGCTTACATATATAATGGAATAATCCATGCTCTTGCCATTGTTTTCTATCTTTTGGCAAAGAATATTACCTACTACCATCGTAATTGCATCACAATACTCATAGAAGGGTAGTTTCTACTCTGAAGGTCTTAATAATGGATATGAACTTAGTTTTATCTTCAATATCTGTAATGCCCTCTAACAATCATCGGTCCAAATAAACTTGGTGTTCTTCTGCTATAATGAAGTTATAGGTAGTATAACTATTCCATAATCTGGAATTAGTTTCCGATACCACCTTTCATGTCCCAGCAACCATTGCACTTCTTTCATATTATTTGAGATTCTAGTAGTATTGATGACCTTAATTTTTTCCAGTTTGGATTCTCTATTACTTTTATTTTTAATAATACATCGCGATGCATGGCCAAATATGTCTTCTCTAGATTTAATGCCATTCCCACCTTTCTACCTCTCTCTAGCACTTCTTTCACCTTTATCAGATGGTCTTCAATTTGTGATAGTATACTAAAATCATCAATGAATATCGTCATGGATTTATACATCAAATCTAAAAAATTGTACATCATCAATCGTTTGAAAGTTGTAGGTGCCTAATTGTATCTCGAGTAACCATCTATGAAAGTGTAATGCTTATGTCCAACTATTTCTTCCAAGATGCTAATTATGAAGGGTAAAAGAAAGTAGTCCTTCTGGGTCATTGTATTTAGTTTTCGGTAATCCATGCATATGTGTAGTTTATCGTTTTTCTTCTTTACTAGCACCATCGATGACATCTAATCAGTGATTTCCATTGGTTTTATAAATCTTGCTTATAACAATCGCTCCAACTCTGCCTTCACTACCAATTGAAGTTGTGGATTCATTCTTATCTCTTTCTATTTAATTAATACTATATCGGGTAGTAAGAGAATGTGATGCTGCACAATGTTTGGCAATATGCCTTTCAATTTTTTATATGACTATGAAAAAATATTCCAATATTTTTGTACTAATTCATTGTATGCACTTATTTCTTTACCACTCAACTAATTCTCTGTCCACATTTGTTTTTGCTCCTCTCCTTCTATCTGTATGGTCACAAACTTCTAATCTTCTTTAACCATGTGCGACTGCTCAAGGTTGTTGTAATACCAATCTAAGGATATATTTAGGTAGTTGGCCACGTCTTCTCCCACTATGATTCCTACAAAAGTCATTTTATAGTGTAACATCCACTCTAGAGGCTCATCTTCTTTGAGTACTTCTAATCCTTGGCATTCTTCCACCTCTATTGAATACACTCTATTTTCTACTTCAAAGATAAGTGATAATCTATCTTCATTCTCAACACCTTCTATAAAATTTATCCATTCCTCTTCATTACCTGCTGAATCTAGGTGTGTTTGTAACCAAGCTTTATATTTGTCAATATCTTTCCAATTATAAAGATTAGGACTTAAATATTCTAATCCTTATATTTCCAAATTTAAGGCAATATTGCCTATTAATACCTCCTCTACTTATCACTTACCCTTCTCTGTTTTAAAAAATTTGACTTTGTCATCCTCTGATGATTTTTGGTAGGTGTTTATTGTAATAATAGGCCTAATGGACACTTGAGTATAATTTTCACCAAGTCCATAAATAATTATAGGTTCCTCTCCCCTCCAGTTTACTATGGCAATGGCCATTCTCAACCATGGATGATCCAATAATAATACAAATGATTCCTTGGCTGTTTATATATGAATCATTTGAAAGGTCAATATATATTCTTCTCCTCATGTAATCATTCTTTAAAGCTAAATTTGACCTATTGGCTTTGTTAGACTTTGATTAGTCATGTTTATCATGAATGGTGAAGGCCTAGTCAAGCTCAATCCAAATTTCTCCATTGTTTGTAGAGGCATGATATTTAAACCACTCCTTCTATCCACCAATGCATTGGATATAATCTTATTGGCAATCATTACTTTTGTTTCCACTACCTTCACATCAAATAATCTTCTAGTAGATTATATCCATGCTATTATCTTCTTACTTATTCTTTTTTTTTTTTTATTACAAATAATCTCTCTTTCAATGATTTTTTTACTATTGGAGATATTTCTAAAAGCTATGCAATTGTAATGTCTACCTTATATTTTTTTAAATCCTCCTACAAGTCATACATCATCATCTTTGACTCCCTCTGATTGCACTCTAATGATTTTATACTTCTTCAAGGATATACTTGGTCTTTTCCATTCATCTTTTTTTACATCTCTTTTGCTTTCTTTCCCTCTTTTTAAAGGTATCTCCATATTAATTGGTTCTCAATGCAACAACTCACCACCCAATTCTATAACCTTCTCAGTAGTTTCATTGGTCACTTTGTCTAAATCTGAAAAATGTAGAGGATTTTTAAACAAGCTGCTCTTTGAATCCAAAATAGGAGATTGTAAAAGTGCATGTGCACATGTCATCAGTGCTAGTGATGAGACTTGAGGATTTATCCCTTGTCTTTCCTTCCTTATCTTGTGAGTAATTAGATTTGTAGCTGGAAATTCCTCTCCTATGACTCTTTTTGATGTTTGAGATGGAACATAGCTCTGTAGTCTTGTTCCTTCTGCTACTTGGATATCTTGCGTATTCAAAAGACTCGGTTTCTGATTTGGTTCTATTATTCTACTACCTTGATCTTGTTCCACTTGTCTATTCTAGTTCAAAAGTATATATCTTTTTTGAGTCTGCAACCTTATAGGTAATTGATATGTTTGTTTGGACTCTTCATAATTATAATAGAAATTTAATGGTCTCATCTCTCTCTAATTCTCCCATGGTCTTTGTTGATTTTATATATTCTCTTTAGTTTGTTATTAAGGATTCATTATAGGATTTAGCAACAATATAACCTTATTGGATTATCTATATTCATCCAAAAGATGATTTTTCTTACAATTATTACATCCAAATTGTTGGCCCTCTTACCAATACTGTCCAAGCACATGCCACCTTCTATAAAACTGATGGTATTTCTATTATGGTCTATTTCCTCCTAATTCTTGTGGCCTACTTTGATAACCATCTTATCTAAAATTTGCATTCAATTGTCTGCCATACTTAGGAGGTTCTTGAAAATTTTAATTATCGTACCTACAAATAAACGATGACAATCTAGCTTTGTAAAATTGAGAAAAATAGCCACTCTGCCTAGAATTTGTATATCGCATTTCTAAAGTATGAGTTCTAGATTCTATCTAAGGTGGTGGTATATTAGGATCTTGGTTCCTCACCACACATGCTATTTATTCAATCAAAGTCTGCATCTACTTTAAAATGGCTTCCTAAAACCCTTTCTGGTTTGTCTATATCCTCTCCTCTATGTCCTCCACCTTTTGCTTTAAGTTTGGAATAGGTAAGGCTCGTAGAGGTGTTAGTTTTCATATTGCTAGTGGCATAGGTGACTGGCTCAATCTCGCTATCAAAAGGTTGGGATTAGAACCTTGCTGACCTTCCTCCAATTCTATCATATGCGGCCTGATAGGAATGAATTGTAGAATTGCCTCATCTTCCCTCTTCCATAGCCACTTTCATATTACGTATTGTCTTGTTCAGGAATACATTGGGCACTTGGCTGTGGAGGGTGAAGATGCGGTTCACAAATATCCAAGAATCTTTGACAAGTTTTATCCATATATAAAGAATATGATTGAATATCAATATGAGAGTACTTAAGTGAATACAAAGTACTTAAAAACACTCTTCTTGATAACTTCATCTATATATAAACTCCAATTGCCTTGTTACTTGTCACAATTAAGTAACTAGATTTCTCCTAACAATTCCTAATCCTATTCAGTGAAATTAAATAAGCTATAAATTCTAATCTAACTATCAACTTGGTGTAAAATTTTTCATATAAGTGCAAATATAAGTCTTATATTAGCTCAAAAAGTTTCAATCCAACCCAACTTACAAATTGTGATAAATCAACCAAATCTCATATTGATATCACTTGGCTGTTGGCTTAAAGGTTGATGCAGATATCCTAGTAGCAATTTCTCCTTCTCCAACTGTTAACTTTAATTAAAAATTGGTGTATAGCCTGTTCTTTAAGTCTTCTAATATTATGCTAAATTTCACATTGATTCAATTGATAGATCTTTAGATATTGTAGAAATCTCAACCAATCCAAAATTGCCATTTTCAGGTACCTCTTTGTACTGCAAATTGAATAAATCCCAAATGCACCATTATATTGTCACAATTCTTCACTTAATCTTAGCTTATTCAATTAATCAGACACTATCAAAATTTTGACTAAGGATGTTATACCAATTGCACAAAATAGCCAAAAGTGCTAATTCTAATTTTATTACATAAAACTTAACCTCTAATACAAACCTTGAATTTAGATATCAATTTTTAAGTCCTCCCAAATCCTATGGAAATAAACTTAATGTCCCTAGAATGCTCTTTAAGCTAATTATATAATTGTGGTTGTTGATCTTTGAATGCTCTCCATCTCTTGCCCTTGGTGGCCATTTTCGTGGCTAGAAGTCTAATTTTAACCATGTTCCATTCATGGTCGATTCCCGAGTATCAATCCAACTTATTTTAAGGATTTTTAAGCTTGATCCTATCCTCAACTTAATCCTAGTATTAACCATATTAATTTTTTATCTCTCCAATCCTATTTGTATTAACTTATGGCTTTTTTAAAGCCATGAAAAAAATTTACAACCCAGAAGAAAATTTTAATAACTAATTTTTATCTATTAGCTATTAAAGCAAGAAAATAATTTAAGAGGCTTTCATAAATCTTTTTTTAAGTATCTTAAGTTCCTATTGAATCAAGGTAATCAAATATTAAATAGAAATTATTCTTATTCATACTTTTCACTATATAAACGTATCACAATACAACATCCATCCCCTCTAAATTTACGCATCTTTCGGTATGCACCAAATGAATCATGTCATAGTAGGCATCATACCATCTCTTCATTTTTTGCACCAAGTCCATTATGGTATCATGACAAAGCTTGCTGAAATGAAGAGTGTAGTGGCACAAATATAAGAGCAAATGAGAGAATTAATGCTTGCAATGCATCAATTCAATTCACCACTACAAGGAGCAACATGATTAGTAAGAAGCAAAGATATAGAGATGATTTGAGTTGCTTCAAGCCATACCACTTCACCTACGATTGAACATCATTCAAGCATCAAAGTACCAAAGATTAATTTGTCAAAGAAGTTTGATGGCACTACATCTAAATTTTAAGGATTCATCAATTAAGTACAACTAGTGATTGAACTTCAACCCCAAAGTTATCCAATCTAAGGATCACAAGTTAGATTTATTGGAACACTACTATCAAGTTCTGCTTTATCATGATTTTTGTTCTTTTTTGAACGACAAGATCTAGTATTGGATAATTTGGAGGTATTTTTAGTGAAGTTTTGATCTATACATGGAGAACATGATGCAATTTGTGTCGCAACCAACACAATCCATATCTTGCAACAAGGCAATCAATTAGTGATATTATATGCTTCATAATTTTGACAATTAGCAATTGACACCAAGTAGAATGATGTTGCACTTATTAGCCAATTTTTCTATGGATTATAATATGAGGTAAAAAAATTAATGCTCAGCTTATCCGATCTTCAAACATTGAGTCAAGCAATTGATTTTGCTGTAAAATGTGACAATTAGCTTTTTGAATTTTGATCGAAGAGCCGCACAAGTGAGCCTCAATGTTACTACAATACAATGGCAACATCAACATCTTCTCAATACGTACGTTCAGAAGTAGAAGATATGTAAATGAACGCGGTACATTTCAAACTTCTTACTAAACAAGAAAAGAATCGTTGTCGTCAACAAGGATTGTGTTTATATTGTAGAGATATTAAACACAATGCTCAGCATTGCCTGAAAAAATGACACAACTACAAGATGAAGAGTACGACTGTAAAAGAAGACAATATGTCAAAAAATAAGTTTGTTCAGCTACAATAGGAACCATGCAGCTGGAATCTTGTACAATTCCTAATAAAGGTACTATCTTCTCCTCAAAACCCTCTCCTTGTTTTGAAATAGATATCTATTTGGGACCTAAAAATCACAAAGCCTCACAAACTTAATATCTTGCTCAAGATAAGTGATTGTTTGTACAGACTGCATTATTGGAGTTTAGAAGTAAGGTTGATATGGAGAATATAACTCAGATCAATCATGCTGAGGATTTGGAAGGACATCAAACAAAAGACATACTTATAGAATCCAATAATGTAAGGAAGATTCTATAAGAAACACAAGTTATCTATTCTTTAAAAAGAGATAGTGATGAGATAGAAAATGATAGCTATTTGATTTTATATTGGACTAGGGCTACTACAAAAATACAAGTGAGGTTGGGAGTTTTTAAAAATTGAGTTTTAGCCTTGGTTGATCATGAATCAAAAATCAACATCATGTTTAAGTGGATGTATGAAAAGAACAAGTGGCCAATTGATATCAACCATGGCTGGGTGATTAAAGTTATAAACAATCAGCGAGGTGATGTATATGGAGCTTGTCCAATTGTAAAGGCTAAGATTGGAAATGTAAAGGTGGAGCAAAATTTCTTTGTGTGAAACTCTGCTACATATCCGGTAATATTTGGTCAACTTTATATTACAACTGCTAAGATGGAAACTAGAGTCTCGGATGATGGTTCACATTATGCTAGGATTTGTAGCTGTGATAGAAAAAAAGCTGTACAATTCCTTATTGTAAAGCCTATTCATGAAAGACATAGAGAGCAACTAAGAAAAATACCTTTAGAGCCAAGAAACAAATTCTTGGATTTCTAAAGAGCACCTTTGTAGGATGGGGGCACAAGGGTGCAAATAATTTATCTACAAATTCTAATATAGATAATTTGAGTTTTGGTATTTTAGATTTAAGTGATGATGGATTTGTGAGCTTTCAAAGGATTGAAGATTTAAATCCTGTAAATAAGAAAAGAATAAAGAAATAAGAGAAAAACTTCAAAAGAGTGGATTTAATTTTAAATGATGAAGCCATAGTTGGAATACTAGAAGAAGCTGGTTTAGAAGATGGATTAATACAAGTTATAGAAAACTTAGTTACAAGAATGGATAAAGATATTATTAAGGAGATACAATCAAGGGAGGCTTATGAAGAGTTGAAGAAGATGATAATTTGTATTGGATCTGCTACGAGCTATGGATTAAAATCTGAGGCTATTGTACAAACCAAATATAAGATTGTGGCCAAAAAGTTGAAATCAATGGTCACTCAATTACCACGTCATACTATGGAACACATCAAGCAACTAGTCAAGGAACTAGGGTTGAGAGAAAAGCACAAAATTGGACATCAATTTACTCAAGAGTCATTGGCTAAGCTGAAGATTGGAGGAGGTGATTTCTTGACAACACTAGAAAGAATGATATTTCAAGAAATGCTTATTAGACATGGTAAGGCATTTGTCTTAACTTTTGATGAAATTGGATGTATGAATCCTAGTGTTGTAGCATCTATGGTAATTTTTACTGTACCATATGTTCCATGGGATTTAAAGTCTATACATGTATCTAGAGCTTTGCTTCTTAAGTTGATAGAATTGTTAAAAGAAAAGGTGGAGATGGGTATCCTTGAACCTTCAATTGCTCCCTATTCAAACAGATGGTTTACTATACCTAAAAAATCAGGGGCATTGAGGTTCATTCAAGATATGCAATCAATAAACATAGTGACAATTTAAAATATGGCATCAAGTCCTATAATAGATGAAGTAGCTAAACAATTTGCCAGTCATGCCATCTATTTTATTGGAAATTTATATTCTGGATATGATTAGTTTCAGTTGGTTGAAGAAAGTAGAGATTTGACCACCATGAAGACTACTTTGGATTTAATGAGGATGCATACTTTACCTCAAGGTACAACCAACTCAGTGGCTTATGTATAAAATGCTATGAACCAAATATTGAACAAATTTATACTTGAGAAGACCATTCCAATTTTGGATGATATACCTATGAAGGGTTGTAATGAAAAAGATAAGGATGAAATTTTAGATGCTAAAGATTGCAAGCAGTTTGTTAAGCAGTACATTGAAGATGTAGCTTGGATATTGGAGAAGCTTGAGTCAGTTAATTTGACATTATCAATCAAAAAATCAAGCTTTGAAGTTGGTGAAATTCTGGTGGTGGGACATATATATGGCAAGTATGGTAGAAAATCAAATCCAAAAAAAAATTGATGCTATATCTAGAATGAAGGCATGTAAAAGTATTACAAAAGTTAGAAGATTTTTGGGTGCATGTGTATTCTATCACATTTGGATGCCTCACTTTGCACATATTTTAGAGTCATTTTATAAGTTATTAAAGAAAGATAAGAAGTTTATCTGAAAGGATGAACAAGAAGTAGCTATGAAAAATTTGAAGAAGATTTTGAGTTCACCACCTGTCCTTAGATAAGTAGATTATCAATGTGAGAGTCTAGTACTTGTAATAATGGATAAAAGTCTAATAGCAATTGGATGGGCTACTGGACAAGATGATGGAAAGGAAAAGAGGTTTGCTATAAGATTTGGAGCCAAGATTCTTACAGGAAGGCAAAGGGCTTATCCTTAAGTTAAAAGAGAACTTTGGAGAGCATTCACTACTCTAAAGACTGAAAAGAATTATTTGATCGACGCTAGAGTGGTTTTAGAAACAGATTTTTTGCCTTTATTTGAGATGGTAATCAACTGCACTACTCCAAATATTGCTATGTTGAGATGGATAGCCTATATACAAACTGTCATAGACACAAAATATAGACTTGAAGTCTAAATAAGAAGTTCAAGAAGAATCGACATGAACTGGATTAATCAGATGAGTACAAAAACAACACCAGAGAGGTGAGCTAGAGCTCCAAGAGATGTATTGTCGAGACTGAAGAACTCTTTAGCCTCGATTCCAATATATACTCCTACCTAGGAAGCTTCTCAAGCAGCTTTCTCTAACTACGGAGCTTCTCAAGCAACTTCCACCAACTAGGAAGCTTCTCAAGCAGCTTCCACCAACTAGGAAGCTTCTCAAGCAGCTTCCACCGATAATGACCAACACCTTCCACTTGGAACCATGCCTGAACTTTTGTATCTTCATTGTGGAAATGACCTGAAAATATCGCTTCGCTACTACTTGCATGAGCTGATTCAACTTCAAAGACAACTACAAGTGACTTGCTACTTAGTATTCTTTGACGTTGTCGTGAAGTAAATTCATCCATATATAGAAACCTAACTTAACTATCTTTTCTTCAAAATTTTATTAAATTCTTTCTTTCTTCTTACCAATCTAAGTTTTTATATAGTTTAGGAAAAATTTCTCACTTTTTTTTTTTTCTTTAACTAAAATTTTACTTTATCTTTAATTTTAATTTTAACTTTGATTTAGCCTTGAAAACTTCTTTTATTTCTTTTATCTTTTTTCCAATCTTAGATTTTAGTAGATTCAGGGTTATATTTGTAGATATAAGGAGTTTTGACTTTGAAGTTGAATTTAGGATTTTACTAAAGATAAATAGAGGTTTGGATGTCAATAGTCGATTGCCATTAATAGTGATAACTTGGAGGATTAGATTTGGGGTTTTTATAACTTTAAACTATTAATTGTTGACTTGGACTTTAAAGACCTTGGTTGTGACTTCTTTGACGAGCTCGGAAGAGAAAAAGACAGGGTTTTTTGGCAAATCCAGAGAGGTATTCCGAGAGAGCTTCTTCTTGGCATGAGTTTAGGTGGTAGAAATACATGATTTGGAGCTTAAATGAGAGAGATATGCTTGTTTGAACTTAGACTACTAATATGATACCTACTGTCACTTTTCAGGATATATTAGAACTTTTAAGATACTAGCAAGAAATCAGAAAGTTGGGTTAGAAACTAGACTTAAAGTTACACATTTTACGTCCAAGAATTGATAGAAATGATTCTAAAATGAGTGAGATATGGCTAGTTAAACCCAGCAAACTAAACTGGGGTTTTTGAAGAAGTTAGATAAATAGAAGGATTTGCTTTAAGCTAGAACTTGAGATTCAAGATGAATTTGAAGCTCATTTTTTGTGTACATATTACTTATACTATAAAGAGTCTATGTCTAAAATCTCATATAAATTGAAACTTTGATTAGGGAGTAATAGCAAATTTGTTCTTAGGTGTCTAGGATTTTGACTTTTAAAAGTATCTGCCAAAGATTTGGTGATATCTAACGATCAGCAATGAATTCGTAGCTCAAAATTTATGTGATGAGGATCAAAGGTATGAGTTATGTTTAACCAAATTTTGAGCTTATTTGAACGACTGGATCTTAAATTATGTGTTTTCAAGTTTCAGGTTGAGATTTGACTTCTAAAAGTATCAGCCAAGGATTTGGTGTTATCTAACGATCAGCAATGATTTCACAGCTCAAAATTTATGTGACAATAGTCAAAAGTATGAGATATGTTTTCCCAAATTTTGAGCTTATTTGAATGATTGGATCTTTAATTATGAATTTTCAAGTTTTGGGTTGAGATTTGACTTCTAAAAGTATCTGCCAAGGATTTGGTGTTATCTAACGATCAGCAATGATTTCACAGCTCAAAAATTATGTGACAAAGATCAAAGGTATGAGATATGTTTTCCCAAATTTTGAGCTTATTTGAATAGTTAGATCTTAAATTATGAATTTTCAAGTTTCTGGTTTGGTTTTACTTGTATAATTACTTGCTAATATTTTGATGATATCTGGTGATCGGTAATAAATTCACGGTTGAGAATTTTTGTGAAGATGACTAAAGGAGTGAACTCTATGATTTCAAAGTTTGAACTTATATAAACGGCTGGATTTTGATTTATAAATTTTTAAGCTTCTAGTTTGTTGATTTATTATACGCATGATTTTGTGACTATAAAAGAAAAATTTTAAAAAGTTTGTGCATATTGGATCCAACTTGATTGTAAAGAGGGACCTTGCGTCTACTTGAAGCGGACTTTCGCCACGACAACGTCTTCTTGGCTCTTCTAATTCTTCATCTCGAGGTCGACGTTGTGAGCTATTCGGTTGAGATGGTACCACTAGTACAGTATCTACATTCTCATTAGCCATATCTAAATACATCTTGATATTAATTATCTTGATACTACGAAATACAATAAGTTATGTTTTGATGAGACTTGGATCTCTTTTCTATTCATTTCTCTAGAGAAGGCTTCATCTTCACGTTTCGTTAATGACCAACTTTTGGTTTATTAGGATATCGTTGATGGATTTTCCGTACCTTTCGTGACGCATTGGCAAGATTTTCGGCCGATTCCCATGTTCTTTCATTAATATCATAGCCGCTCCAATGCACAAAGTACTCTAATTTATTCCATCTTCGCCGTGAATCTAGTATCCTTTCCACCCCATATTCTGTACTTTCATTATGATATCAGACTCTTCCAAAGAAACACCATGTATGCCTAACAGAAACATGAAAGATGGGTGCAGGTACCTTCATAGCAGCTTGGTAACTCTGTTGCACGCCATGCTGCGACGATTCGCTTTAGATAAATAAATGGTCCCAATTCGTGAGGTCGATCCGACTTATCGCTGGTCTTGATGGCCTGCTGAAGAATATTCTCCACCGAATAGCCGATTTTTGAAATTTATCCGCGAATGCTTTGTAGGACTCTTGGGCAATTTGCAATTGAAGCTTCAATGTGGTTTGAAGCTTCGATAGCTGCTGCACCAATCCTTTAGCTCCTGGGTTGTTATTCGCTAACGAACTCAATAGATCAAGCTTCGGATGGTACCCATAGTTGGAAAAGAATGGTGTTTTTTGAATCGACCCATGAAAGGTGTTATTATATGCAAACTCGGCTAGCGGTAGATATGCAGTCCAATCATCTTGCTGATAGTTGATGCTGCATCGTAAATACTGTTCCAAAACTTGATTCATCCGTTCCGTTTGGCCATCAGTTTGAGGATGGAATGCCGAAGAAAGCTTGATGTCCACCTTCAATATCTTAAAAAAAGATCTCCAAAACTTTGATACAAACTGGGTTCCTCATTCCAACACGATATCATCTGGTAGACCATAATAACGATTCACATTATCAAGGAAGAGCCTTGCTGTATCTTTGCTTGACGATGTCTTCTTGCAAGGAATAAAATGTGCCATCTTTATAAGTCGATGTACCACAACAAAGATGCTATCAAATAAATTCGATGGCAGTAGATCTATAATAAAGTCCTTGAAAATTGAAGACCATAGACGACACGGAATGGGCAATTGCTGTAAAAGTCTATAAGGGCGATGCCGAGGGTTCTTGGATCTTGAACAAATATCACAAGAGAGGACGAAATCCTTCACATCCTTCCACATTTGGGACCACCAAAAATCTCGAGAAATAAGTTCTAAGGTCTTATTGAATTCAAAATGTCCCGCAGTTGGAAAGTCATGATGAGATTAAAGGACTCGAAATCGTGCTAGCCCTTTTGGGATATACAGCCGCTCCTCAAAGTATAAGAAATCTCTTTCAACCTTGAACTTGTCATCATTGATATGCTGCTTGATATCAAGGACTATTGAATCTTCAATGGTCACAGCACGTACCTGGTTGAGGAAGTCGGCATCAATTGGTACAATAGCAGTAGAAATCATGAATTGCTCAGGCTTTAATAATGTCATACACTGTTGATCAAGCGCTGCTTCTCCAACCTTCGGCGCAAGATATGATCTTCTTGATAAGACATCGGATAGTCCTTGCTGCTTTCCATGCCGATAAGTAATAACGAAGTCAAACCTAGATAGCGATATATTCCATCGAGCTTGACGACAGTTTAGAACCCGAGACGATATGCAATACTCTAGATTCTTGTAATCCGTATATACGGTGTCGAGTGCCTTGGGAAAATGCCGGGTTCCTAGCTGCTACTAGAACTAGCAGGGAACATGAGAAGAAGCCATGCAAATATGTTCTATACTTACACAATATTTATTCAAGCTTTTAAGTTATACTTGTATTATACTTATATAAGTCTTGTACAAATATAAAGTATAAATACTTAAATAATACTTGTATAAATACTTATATGATACCTATATAAATCCTTGGTATAATACTTGTACAAATACTTATACAAATATTATGTATAATACTTGTAGAATACTTATAGAATACTTATATAAATACTTGATATAAATACAAGTATATATACTTATATAAAAGGTATAAGCAAAGTATGTATGTATTCAAGTATACCTCAAAATACAACCGCATATGAGGAATACAAGTTATACAACAAGCTGAAACTAAATAAATCACTAAAAATTCATCCAAAAGTCAAATCAAAAGTGCTTATAGACTATGGAAAGCCAAAAATCTATTGTAAAACATATCAAATTTTCACAAATAGATGGCATACCGTTTAAAAGTAATGGCTAAAAGAAATAGGCACCAAAATTTCCAAGCGAATGCAAAGGCAGCAAAGCTCCTCTTCACTTCAGCCTTTGTTGTGATCACTTCCCTTCTCCAAATTGGACATGCAATAGCTTTTTAGAAAGCTCACTCCATCATCTAACTTTTTCTAAAATTTCGAATGCATGCCTCTCAAACTCCAGATTTTGTAGCTAGTTGATTCTTACTCTTACTCTTCAAACCCTAGCAACGATTTGCCCTCTTTGACACTTCACGGCTCATAAAACTTTCATCAAAGCTCCAAATGTATTGATTTTTGTTTTTGTGGAAAGCTTACACAAGCTACTATAAGCATCTAAAATATCAAAAGGATTAAAGAGACTGTCCGACTTGGGTGGTTGAACAAAGTCTCTGCCCCTCTTCGTCGGGTGGCAGCAAACCCTTTCCCACTTTCAAGCTCACAACTTTTGCTCTCCAACTCCAAATGCTACAAGAGATGTCTTGATAGAAAGCTAGCACAATTTTCCACACTCTCTATAAATTTTACTAAGAAAGAGTCGAAATCAAACTTGCAGTAGCAGCTCGAAGTTTCTGCCCCTCTTCGTCAGGTGGCAGCAAACCCTATTCTACTAAAACAAGCATAATTGTTTGCTCACAACTCCAAAGTAAGCAAGTAAAGTAGGTTCTAGAATCCTCACAACTCAAAGAACACATCTACCAATTTGCATTACAATTGCTTCCATCTCCTCGGAGCTATCTCTCTCCAAAATTTGCCACTCAAAATTTTTCTAACCCTCGGTCTTGCAAGAGGAGTATATCTCCCTTTCTTTCCATATTAGACTATGAGACGCCCACATGGGCAGCCAAAGCCTATTGGATGGGCCTTATTCACCCCATGCTCTTCTTTCTTATCCCTCACAAGGTCCATTCTACCTCAAAAGTCAACAAGAAAGATAAAACAACCTTTAATTTTCTTCTAATTACAAAAGAGTGTATTCTAGGATATAAATAAGGTAGGAACAAAACAAATAGCCATCTTAATTCACTAACTAAGTGGCTATAGTAAATCCTCTTTTTATAATATCTTCTAAAATAACTTCTAGCATTCACACATATATTAACAATAGATTTAAGATTTTTAATATTTTTATACACTACACGTAAATGCATTATGAGAGCGTGTGCCATTAAACTTGCCTGAAAGGCTAATTCGAGGTTCCTTTTATTGTAGAAGTAATGATTCTCATTGAACCATAAGTAAAGCTATTTCTTCTAGTGCAAAAGCTCGAGGCTGATGAAGCCCAGATTGTGCTATTCCGGATGCTCCATCATTTGAAGTCTTGCAAAGACTCCTTCCATCACCGTAGTTCTTTGCGATAACGTAGCAAGAGTATTCATAATGGCGTCTATCTTGGACTCCAAACTTTCACTTATATTAATATCTTGACCTCCAACCATCCTAAGAGAAAGGAAGTAATTGTTTCTACAAGGAAGAAATCTTGGTTTAGAAGAGGATATTCCGCAACCTCTAAAACCCCTTAAGACCTTCAAGAAGAGGGATAATCCACTCTCTCCAAGAAAAATAAGACTCCAATATTATGACAAAAAAAGATATCAGTTTAGAGGAGGGTAATCCGCAACCTCTAAAATACTAATATATCTTCAAGAAGAGGGGTAATCTACACTCCGACAAGAAGGAACTAACTCTGATATCCAAGGTGAGAGTAGTCTCGACAAATTGTCATGGATACAAAATATAGATTTGAAGTCTAAACAAAAAGTTCAAGAAGAATTGACAAGAACTAGATTAATCAGATGAGTACAAAAACAACACCAGAGAGGTGAGCTAGAGCTCCAAAAGATGTGTTGTTGAGACTGAAGAACTCTTCAGCCTCGACTCCAATATATACTCCTACCTAGGAAGCTTCTCAAGCAGCTTCTTTCAACTAGGAAGCTTCTCAAGTAATTTCCATCAACTAGGAAGCTTCTCAAGCACCTTTTACTAACTAAGGAGCTTCTCAAGTAACTTCTACTAACTAAGAAGCTTCTCAAGCAACTTCTATCGACTAGAAAGATATTAGAAGGCTCTGGAAAGTTCTAGAGAGTTCTAGGAAATTTCTAGAATATTTTAGAAGGTTCTAACAAGTATATCCTTCATACAAACATTGAATCTTGTTTTGATACACATTACTGGTAAAAAGAACTCAATGGCAGATATGTTGTCTAAAGCTAGATATACCTTTGAAGAAAAGATTATGGCACATGAAAAGGATGAATATCAAGAGGAAAGGAACTATGGGTATTGATTTGCTACTGATGGAGTGAATTTTGGAGATGAGATTCAAATCTTCTATGAAGATTTATATGAAGGCAGATTGAGGGATATTGGAATTTATTTAAGTACAATGAAGAGGCAAGAAGGTTGGATGGATAAGACTTTCAAGGATATCAAGGACCAATCCTACACTTATTTATTTAAAGATGGATTTTTATGGAAGAGGCCTAAAAGAGGTGATAAATTTCCATTGAAGGTGGTGGGAGACCTTGAGACCAAGAATATCATGATATACTGTAGGCATGACATAAAGGAGTTTGAGCCACTTATACCAAGATCAAGGAGAGATATTGGTGGAAGGGCTTATATAAGGATGTTGAAGACTTTGTGAATTCATGCGCAGAGTGTCAGTTACAGTCTAAGATCAGACATAAAGATGGATTACATCCTACTTATCTACTTGCTATATATTTTCAATGGATGATTGATTTGGTAGCTATGCCATCAAGACTTTGGGGCATAAAATATTTGGTTCTAGTAAGAAAAGAACTATCAAATTATGTTAAAAGAAGAGCATTGAGAACCAATACTACTAAAGCAATATATAGGTTTATATTGGAAGATATTTTTAGTAAATATGGAAGCATTGGAAGGATGAGAGTTGATAAAGAAAAATTGGATACTATTGAAGCAAGAAAATTCTTTAGCAAGTATAATCCTGAAGCCAATAGAAAGAATGAGAGGGGCCACCCTCTTATCATTTATACATTGGTCAAGGCATGTAAAGATAAGCCAATTCAATAGCCTAAGCTACTTCCATTTATTTTATTGGCTGATAGGACTACTTACAATACTGTCACTTATTATATGTCCATAGAATTGATGTTAAGGCAAAAGCCTATGATGCCAACTGAAAAAATATATCTTAAATAGATGATTCTATCTTAAAAAGATGACATTGATAGAAAAAAAATTATTAAAGCTCCGGATTGAGCACTTAGGAAGGTTATCTAAAGACCTACAAATTGCATCTAAAAGAAGTAAGGTTGAAAACAAAGAAAGGTTTGATAAGACTCATAAATTAAGGCCTAGGCCTATAGAAGTTGGAGATTGGATTCTAGTTTATGATAGCAATTTAGAACATCAACATAGTATTGAAAGAAAATTTGCAAAAAAATAATTTGGTCTATATGTGGTAGTCACGATCCATGATAATGCCATATATTCTTTACGTGAGCTAGATGGAACTATCATTAGAATCCCAGTAGCCGAAAAGAGAGTCAAGGCTTTCAAGAGAAGAGATGGAAAATTTATGATAGAAGACCTTGAAGAAATTTCACCTCAACACTTGGAGGAAGGACATGAAGTAGAAGAACCTATGAGTGATTTAGACCACTTTCAAGAAGATGAATAGAGATAACATGTGGCATATATTAGAAGATATGCAGGTTTGGAGGGGGTGGATGTTATACTATAATTGCTTACAATATGTAATATCCATTCAAAATATATAATATGTTTATAGGTTTAGATATGTGTTAGAATAGTTAGTAAAGTAAATTAAAGGGGATTGGTGTAAGAAAATTTATTTTAGATTTTTACTTAGTTTGATTATGGCTTTTAAATTATATAGAACCTAAATATTTAGTATAAAGCCTTGAAAGGGAATTGGTGTCCAAAGTAGAAGAATTAAACTACTAAGAGGCTTATTTGGAAGGATGAAGATAAAGTGAGGATGAATGAAGACAAGGGGTGAAGAGCTTTATTCCTATTGGTCAATGGTCATGCCCAATAGGCTTTGAAGAGGCTACCCACAACAAGAAGAAAGATTTCGGCAACTTTAAGGAGGCCACTTGAAAATCAAAGACTAGGATTAGAAAGCTTATTTTTTGGACTATAATTTTGGTATAAAAATTGAGAGATTTGGAATTTTTATAAGGGAGAAGTAGGTGCTTGAAGTTAAGGTGTGCAAATTGTACCTACTATCACTCTTTTGAGGATTTGAGGAGTTATACAGAAGCTTTTGGAGACTTAGAGAAGTGGTTGGAAAGGAATTTTTAAGATCTATATTTGATAAGAAAGAATTATTATATTTGGAATTTTGAAGAAGAAGATATTGGGAGTCAAAGATAGAAGATCGAATTTCAAGGCAATAAATAGGTTGTTTTGTTTATAGTAATGGGTTTTGCCATATCTTGAGTTTTTGGATGAAATTTTATCTAAAAATTTCTAAAAAAATAAATCTTTGTGCTAAAAAGCTATATATCAAAATTTCATAGCATTTGGACATTTGGTTTGTGAGATATGAAGAATTTAATATACTAGTGTTTGTAAATAAGGATTTAAAGCTACTGTTAGGGTTTTTATAATATCTAAAGATTGATATAGAATCGATAATTGAAATTTGTTATGCTAGTTGTTGAAAGCACATTAGTACTTTTTATAAAATTTTAGTGGATTTGAATAGTTAGATTAAGAATTATAGATTAATGAATTTTCAAAAGAATTCCCCTCTTACAGATGAATGAGGGTTTAGAGTATTTTGTTATAATTTGAGTGTTTTTGTGAAATAAGACTTATGTATTGAGTGTAATAGCCCTGAAAGAAAGATTTTTATAAAAATTTGAGGGTTTTATTCTTTTGGATCTTGGTTGAATATTTAGTTGCAGCCAGAAGCCCAGTGCTTTTTTGAGTCAAATTCTCTCTACCATGATAGTGCCATTAGGAATTGTGAGCTGTATGAAGTCCGCGGCTAGCAAGAAACGACAAGCGCTCACTAGGTAGCATAGTAGAGGCAAAGTTGTGGGCCAAATTAATACTTGAGGATTTTTTGGAATTGTTTGAAGAAGTGTAATTTTAAGGAATAATGGCTTATAAGATAATACATAGTGTTGATAGGCATGACCATTATTTTTTGATCCGTCAAGCTTTTGGGTGGAAACTCCTCAAGATTTGATACTCCATGTTGCGATGGCTTGGAGACATGGTGTTGGAGAACTGAGGTTTGATATTCAGAGCAAGGATAGCAAAGTTGATTGTGTGGCTATTGAGGGATTTGACATAGATAAAGTGGAGAAACAATCAATAAGGTGTAAGGTGTGTGAGAACATTTTGATCGTGTTGTGTAAGAACAAAGAAGTCGTGAAGCACATGATAGTGAAAGCGATGGTAGGGCGCTTCAATGATCCTCAGTTAAGCATGGTTGACTTGTGAGGTGAAAGGTATAGATGCAATTAACTAATGAGCATACAGTGGAGTAGAATTACAACAATTATTTATGATCAGAAAGAATAAACAAAGATCAGTGGAAGAAGATATTTGAGATCAAAAAAAGAGTTTGGGAGAGGAGCCTCAAGAATCTTTGATGAACCAGAAAAGGAAGGAGGATATGAGATGATTAAGAATGCCTTCAATAAATTGGAATGGAAATACAATGAACACATTGCCTCTTATGGTGAAGGCAACGAGTCGGAGGTACACTGGATAGCACAAAACCTCTTGTTCTTATGAATAGTGGCAAATAGCGGCGCATTAATACGTGTAGGAAGACACACGAAGAAGGATGTCAAAGGATATTTCAATGAGAGGAGGTTAACGTCAAACATGGATGCATACATGGTGATGGAAATGATTGCAGAGATGATCTTCTGGAGTCCGGAGGAGTAGAAGCAAATAGGGAGCAAGATGAAAGAGATGAATTAGAGATAAAGATTGGTGTGACAAGGTAACAATTAAGGCCTAAAATTATAGGAGAGTGGCAAGTTTGATAAAGTAAGTGAAAGGCAGAAGCTAGACATAATAGATTAAGTATAGCATTAGGTTTTGGTAAGCAAGACGTAGACAAATATATTTGAGTGGAAAGGCTTTGTTAGATAGAAGAATAGAGGTATTTGGGATGGAAAATTTTCTCACATTAGGAAAGAGTGGCTGACAAAAAAACCTTTTTCATTTGAAAGCTACATTGATAAAAATGGTATATACAAGTTTAAGGATATGTAGGGCAAAAGAGATACAACAATATTTTCATGTGTAGCATGGATTTCAGATTAAAAAATTGTAAGATAGCATATTGTAAAGATTGTAGGTAATTCTTGGGAAGTGAAATTTTTATAAATATTATCCAATTTGATTATAAAAATAAAAAAATAATAATTTTGGAAGTAGCAAAGGAAAAGTTGTAAAAACAGAATGAATAGCGGAGGAAGGAGACTAAAGCATTGAATAAGTTACTTAAGGAGTAAAAAAAAATATATTAGAATTTCTTTATATGGGAAAGATTGATCCACCGAGTTACAAAGAAGGTGGTGAGATCTTGATTATAATTATCTATGAAACAATGCCTATAGAAGTATCATTTGAAGATCATAATAGCTAAATTGTGTTTAATATTATTGGAATTCTTTCAAATCTTGTTATTTTCAAACTTTCTTGGTTAGAAAAGCATAATCCATCTATATATTAGAGGTAGAAAAAAATGATATTTTTAAAAGAAACTCCTATAAGAAAACTTTATAAAAAGCTATAAATTGGAAAGCCTTTATATGTTAAAGCAAGGATTTTTATAAGATTAGTTAAAAGAGATATATCATTTATTGTTTATGTAACTTTAATTGAAAAAGATATAATTTCATTGATAATTATTTTAAAGCAATATAGCAAATTTAAAGATATTTTTCAAAAGAAGAATACTGAAATATTACTAGAGCACTGACCATATGATTGTGCTATAGATATTCAAGAAGGAATGCAACCATCTTTTGGCCCAATTTATAACCTTTGTCAAAATGAGCTTTTGGCATTGAAGGATTATATTAATGAAAACCTTATAAAGAACTTTATTAAGCATTCAAAGTTTCTAATAGATGCATCTATATTCTTTGTGGAAAAAAAAGATGGTTTCTTGTGTATGTGCATTGATTACTGGAGATTAAATAAGATAACGATGAAGAATTGTTATTTACTACTGTTAATCTTAGGACTTTTAGAACAAATCAGCCAAGCCAAGATATATATTAAGATAGATCTTTATAGAATATATAACTTGCTATGGATTAAGGAGGGAGACAAATAAAAGACCGTATTTCAAACAAAGTATGGACATTTTGAATATAATGTCATATCCTTTGGATTAACAAATGCACCCACTATCTTTCAATATTTAATGAATGATATCTTTTTAGAGCATCTAAACAAGTTCATGGTGATCTATCTTGATGATATCTTAATCTACTCAAAAAATTTGGAAGAACATGAAGAATATGTAAATTTAGTATTATAAAAGCTATGAGATATAAGTCTATATGCTAAGCTAAAAAAATATGTATTTCATCAACCAATGATAGAATTTTTGGAATATATTATATCTATTGAAGGTTTGATGATGATTCCTAAGAAGATTGAGGTGGTTATGCAATGGACTATTCTAAAGACTATAAAAGATATAGAATACTTTCTTGGATTTCGTAACTTCTATCAGATCTTTATCAAAAATTACTCTCAAGTTGCTGCCCTTCATATTCAATTAACATGCAAAGACAAGTTGAAATGGGGGCTTCAAGTGAAGAAGGCATTCTAAGATCTCAAGACAATGTTCACTATAGCTCCAATCTTGGTGCATCTTGATTTTACAAAAGTATTCTACATTGAGACTAATTCTTCGGATTTTCCATTAGGGACCTTATTTTCACAAATGGATATAAATAATAAATTCCATCCTATTGCACTTCATTCTCAAAAAAAATTTGCTATTAAAATTAATTATGAAATCCATCATAAAGAGCTTCTCGCTATTATAGATTCTTTTCAAGAATGGCATCATTTCTTGAATGGAGCAATGCATCTTATAATTATATACACAAATCATAAAAATCTAGAATATTTTATATCAACTCGGATTTTTAATCGCTACTAAGTTCAATGGAATATGTCATTATCTTGATCTAACTTTGTCATCACTTATTGACCTAAGAAGCAATAAGAATTGTCTAATGCTTTATCAAAGAGATCATATCTTATACCAAGGACAATAGAGGTAGTATTTGAACAATAATATACAATTTTGTTGGAGTTAGAATAATTTTGTCTTTGCACTAGTATTATATCGGCACCTATTGATTCTAGTATCCTCAATAAGATGCATACTACAACCACTAACGATACTTTGGCCTTTGATATCAAGCATCAGTTTAATAAAAATATTAAGAAGTTCAAGCTTGAGGAAGACCTTCTATATTTTGAAGAATATTTATATATCCCAAAAGGACCAACACAATTATATGTTCTTTAATCTTACTATGATTTTTCAATTGCGGGTTATTTTCGATTTAACAAGACCTTGGAACTTATTTTCTAAGATTTTTGGTGGCTTTAAATGTGGAAGGCTGTGAAGGACTTTGTACTTTCTTGTGACATCTGTTCAAGATTTAAAAATCCTTTACAATACTCTTATAGACTTTTACAGCCTTTATTTGTTCTAAAACAATCATGGTTTTCTATCTTAATGGATTTTATCATGGATCTATCACCATCCAATTTATTCGACAATATTTTTATAGTGGTTGATTAATTTACAAAGATGATTCATTTTATTCCTTGTAAAAGACTACTTTTAGTAAAGAAATAGTAAGGCTCTTTTTCAACAATATATATTGATATTATGGCCTATTTGATGATATTATATCCAATTGAGGATCCTAGTTTGTATCTAAGTTTTGGAGATGCCTATTTGAAATATTGAAGATGGATATTAAACTTTTTTTGGCTTTCTATCCTTAAACTAATGGCCAAACAAAATGAATTAATCAAATTTTGAAGCAATATTTATAATGCAACATCAACTATTAATAAGATGATTGGATCTTATATCTATTGTTAGCAAAGTTTGTATATCAAAAAATCTTATTTATACCTCAATTTAGAAAATATAATTTTAATCTAATTATAAATATTATTTGAAGCTTGATCTATAGAATATACCAAAGAATAATTATCTAACAACTTGAAGGATTTGCAAAGCATCTATTGCAATACCAAACAAACTTGAAGCTCCAATTGCAAGCACCTCAAAATGCTTTTAAGGCATCTATAGATAAATTTAGGAATCAATCGTCTACTTTTTATATTCGTAATAAAGTATGTTTAAGAAGCTTCTTTGGACGTAACAAAATTACAATTAACAAATACTTTATAAGAATTTTTTCTTATCAAGAAGCCAAAATAGTAATGGCTATACTTGTGAGGAAGGCTTTTTCTTGGTTGAGCATGTGTTAGATATAGGTGGCCTTCTTGTCTTCACTTTCCTAATACTACTATCATTCTATTTTAAAGCTCCTTCCAAACATCTATATATATTTTTCATCTAATATATTTTATTTTTATTAATCATGTATTCAAATGTATAATAAAAATATTAATATTAAAATATAATTT
Source organism: Physcomitrellopsis africana (assembly GCA_036785485.1). Classification (NCBI taxonomy): domain Eukaryota; kingdom Viridiplantae; phylum Streptophyta; class Bryopsida; order Funariales; family Funariaceae; genus Physcomitrellopsis; species Physcomitrellopsis africana. The sequence goes on along the minus strand of JAWRVF010001250.1, from coordinate 51,118 downwards.
TTTAAAGTTATAAACTTCTAATTCAAACTTAATAGATATTTGAAAAAATATTTTATCTTTGATGTTGTCATTATTAAAAAAGAAATCCCATCTTATCCATCATCTTCAATGTTATCATTAATTATGTTATTATTAATAAAAGCATATAAATTTGTATTATTTATTTTATAATTAATACGTAATCATATTATAATTTTCTAAATCTTAATAATGTAGAACATTGTTTAAATCATTTAGAATTTTGTATGCTAATTCAATAAAAAGATTAAGAATTATAATTAAGAAATCATATTTATAAAAGCATTGTGATAAAAATTGTAAAATATATTCTATACCATTGTAATGAAAAGAATAAAATTGATATAATCATAAATATTTTTGTAGAATTTTATATACACAAGAAAATATTAAGAATAATAAATATAATTGTTGTAGCTAAATTAGGCATATAGTTGGTATTTTTATGCAAAAAATCCAAATTACAAATGAAATATACCAATGATTCTTTATATTTAAGTAGTTTAAGAACAAAAATTTCTAGTATCATAGGCTAGACTAGTTTTTTCCTAATAACATCAACTAACCAAATAAAACATAAAAAATGGTATTTAAAAATAAAAATAAAAAAAAAAAAAAAAAAAAAACTTAAAATATATTAACTTCCAAATTTGTAATCATATTACTAATACACAAAAGCATAGCTCTAAAAAGAATGAGAAGAATGAAATATTAAAAATCTTCACTATTGTTTGAATGAATCATAACATAATGCAACTTCCATTTGTCAATGACTTTAAACTACTAAAGAATGGGATGTTGAAGCATGGAAGTAAGGTTGCGGGGTGAATGCTATCATGGAGATAATGCAGTTTCATCATCAGGAAGCTTTGCTGTTTGTTGAACAACTGAGAACAATTCCTGAACTCATACTCTTCATGTTTGCTTGAATAGCGAATGTTCACTTTGAAGCGTCGGAGACGATGATCTTGACCACAAAATGGACCGTGATCGAGGTCACCGACAACCCTCACACAACGATGAAACTGAAATACTTGGTTTGGACGATAACTGAGGTTCTACTAAAAAGGCTATGTTGAATAGGAGCTGTCAGATGGAACCCATAATGTGATAATCAATGTGGAGCTTGGATGTCTGCATAAGGATCACAATCAACGTCACTGCAACGTCAGGGACAGTAAGAAAAACTAACAAATGTTCGGCCTGTTCGGCCTGTAAGGTGAGGCTTCGGAAATCTGGGGCTTGATATGAGTCGAGCCTGCAAGACGGAAGGGATTGAAGCAATGACCTCTCCACACAAAGGAGCGAGAAAACTGCACACCAAAGCCCCGGAGAGATGACAAAAGAGGAAGTAAATCTTCTCTGTTGTAAAATCCCACCAGTGCAGAACGAGATGACACAAGCTTAGGAGTCGGAATCCTTCGTGATCGATGGCAAATGGGTCCTACACAATGGCTACTAGATCTAGACTTTGATACCACACTACTGCTAGGTCGTGCTTGAAATAGCTTCCGTCTGTGAGAAGCCATCTGCTACGAAAGCCAAGCCAATCTTGAAACCCTAGCTTGGGCAATAGCTTCGGCATACTGATGAGCATAGAATTCGAGAATGCAACAAACATGGCCTCAAGTTACTGAATTCGTTGTGATACAGTAGTTACTAGAAGCCCACCATGGCCGAGATTTGGGTGAAGCCCCAGTCATTGCTCCTGCGGTGAAATCCTCTTGAGCAAATAACTGATAAGTGACTACACAGCGCATCAGTTTTGGGTACCATCTGAGATGACTTTTGAGGATTCATCGTCATCTGGGAAGTGAAATCCAATGACGCCTCGTTTCTCTCCGGTGCCGAGACACCGTCGGCAGTAGCTCATTCCACACCCTCTGCAGTCCCAGCACCACTGCGGCCACTCTCCCTTGGGCAACATGGCGAGCTCCTGGAAGTTGAGGCGCCCTCGTCCAGTGCATCGGTTGCACTTGACCTTGCCCGTGCCTTTGCATACGACACATGGAGGGTCGGGGATCACCCGTGGTTCTAGCCGCACATTCTCCTCGGATTTCACTTTCATAGTTCTGGAGGGACGGAGCCATGCACCTCCCATGAGATTGAATCCCTCGTGGGCCGCCACGGCTCTACCAGGTCGGGAGTATCCGCAGCACGGCCCTGAATTATGAACGGCTTGTGAAAGTTTCGTAGACGTCAGAAAATGAGAGGAGTTGGAGGCCAAATCATACACCTGCGTCATGATCGCTTGCGGAATCGGCATGATTTCGATGAGGAGTTACAACCCTAAGTGAGCAAGGAAGGTAATCAACAACCCTAATAATCAACCCTTCGAATTGCAGTTGCGGAGAGTCGAATCTTCATCCTGGTAGTTTTAAAACCACAGAACAAACTTGAGCAGGAAATTCAAGTATCTGAAATCACGACGCTATCACAAGCTTTACGTTAATTAGCGAGAACAAGAGCAAAGAAGGTTTAGAATACAGAATACAGGAAACTACCCCGATACGACAAGCTGGAGAATCAGCGACTAACAAAAGACCAGACTATTTGTATCACATCAATTTCCCGTCCTAAAACCCAGCTATGAGTCAAATTGATGCAAGAACTCCTAGAAAACACATAGAATTGGTTGCACGAACCCGGCGGCGTTGGTTGAAAGCCACAAAAGAAGCACCTTCTTCGAGAATCACCATTTTCTGTCCAATTCTCTAAGCATGTCGAACTCTCTACTGTTCTCTGCGAAACAGAATGGTTTCAATCCAACGAAAAAGAATGAGAATAAAGGAGATGCAATTGATAAGGTGTCCGACAAACCACTTGCAAAACATTCAAAATGTCCGGGTGAGGCCCTTCACAGGTTTTAGAGTAAAAAGGATAGGTTTATACCTTCTCCTGTCGCACATGGGACAAATCACGACAAACAAAACAAACAACAAATCAAACTTAGTAGTCAGAGCTTAGAATTCATGAGTATTCCAGACTAAGCATAGGGTTTGAGATACTACGACAATAAGTTGGAAATATCTTTTAAGAAAGTGGGTTTGTACTATGGATAAGCTCTTCAGTCTTCATAGCAGCTTTACTAAAAAAATGAGCAAAAGATGACTTTACGAAATGTTCTGTTACGTAAAGAATCATGTTATTACCCATCTTTCGAATTTTTCATCTTAGGTTTCTACTGTGGTATAAATTCATGAAACAATTTTTTTAACTTCTCACCAATCACACTGCCGCCCCATTTCTCCAAATTTGGCAATGATATCTTGTCGCACAACCTGCCTCACATAAGTCCACAGATTCAGGGGTTTCCTCGAAGTGTGAAGCCATGGCATCAAACCTGACTCAAGGCTTGAGGTGCCATCTCATCAAAGAGGTTGCTGCCCGAAGAATCCGTGTTGCTCATGGCTTTAATTTGCCTTCCTGCAGATTTAATGGAGTTCTGTTTAGTATAGTCGCACATTGTTACATTATGATAATAATTAGAGGCTCTGAGAATGCGCAGCGCTTGCGTTGCAATACTTTCTGCAGGTACTGAATCTCGGGACGAATTTAACCATTTTGTCTGATATTGGTTTATTCGAGGACATGTTGACGAATGCGGGCACATTATAGTTTGTGATTATGGTATCATTGAGTGACAATAGAGAAGATGAAGCTGCAATTTGGAACCATGAGAAACTGCTGCTAATCGGTGTGTTTCCCTTTGTTTGCTGAATTCTTTTTGGAGATGCTAATCACCCCGGACCTGAATTTGCAAACTCACATAAGTCCACAGATTCAGGACCATGAATTGCAAACTCATGGTCATCGAATCGTTTTGAACGCAGTTGGAAATCATCTTCCTTGCCCGGAGCGTGCTCTGTTAAAATATCAATCAGCTGGTAACGTTCACCTTTCAATTTCTGCTCTATCAATGCTAGGAATTGAATTCAAACCTGCTTTAGCATCTCATTGTATCGAGGCTCATATCGGTTGCATGCAATTAGTTCTAGAAAAAGGATGGGACACTAGGGTTTCCCATTTGCCATCTTGTACCAATTAAGGGAATAACCCTGTGTTTTTATTATTTTATATAGGGTGAAGAATCACGAAGAAAATTGGCTTTCAAGCGAAGGTGGTGATGGTGTACCACCGTGTGAATCGGTTTTTGAAAGCATAAAATGGAGACGACGAACCGGAGATTGCTGTTGCGCTTCTGTTCCTCGGACTCTGGCTACTGTCGCTTGCTCTCTCCAGCATTGCGTTCGTGAACGAATTACACCGCTTGTAGTCACTGTAATCTCAGCACCGAATCACCCTCTTAAGGTCTTAATCTGGAGAGTGAAGGAGATATGGGAAGGTGTTGAACAAGATTGTAAGAAAGCTTTGGAGCTGGATAATACCTCACTGTCACGTTTCTCATGTGTGATTTGCCACCACTGTTGAATCGACCGTTGTTTAGGGAATTCCGTATATTTCTTATTGAAGGAGAAATTTGAGAAAGGGTTAAAGAGGTGAAAGAGGATGGTGGATCTTTTCACATAGGCAACTCCACGAGCACAAGATTTACAGACAACCAAAAGAACCACGCCATTGTGAAGATGGCGTACGGATACGAATAAGAACAGTAGAATGAGCAAGAGATCAGATCTCAAGTGGATGGAGCTTCTCTTCAAACTCAGCAATGATCATCAAGAACGGCTTTAAAGTTTGTCTTTCTAAGAGCGCAAGAGCATGATTAGCCAGCTCAGGTATGAGAGGGATAAAGCTGATGATGTGTAAATGATTAATTTTTGCAAATTTATGAATAAGGCATTACAACATGGCAACAATTGCCGGTCAGATTTGCTTGCAATCCAGAGGAAATCTGAGAGATTCCAGTCATGTTTAATGGTTAAATGAACGCTAGTATTTGAAATGGCCCTCATGAAGTGAAACAATCACCCTAAGTTATCCTATGTAGATTCTATATCTATTTGACTTGATTGATAGAAGGGAAATAGTTTTCCAGTCTCACTAGGATAAAGCATCTCATTAATTGACTTATTTATAATTCATTAAGGTATACCTAATTGCACATGGTTGGGCATACAAACAACATGAGTACCATTCTTGAGCAAAAAAAAAGCTAGTGGTTTGGAACAAAAGGAATATGAATTGTTGCTAAGCAAGTAATGTTTTTGGATGTAATTCAAGCATAGTTTGGATATTATGCAATAGTATTTGCACCACAATTTGAAGAGTTTGAGTAGACTTGTATTGTTTATTTATATGGAATTTAAGAATTTTGATAATTTGTATGACAAACCTTGAGTATAGATATGAAAGGATGCAATAGAACAAGCAAAGTGATGTAGTAAAAACAATAATTTCTTGCTCTCTTCATATCAACTATTATTGAGTTTTGGTGCCTTAATCCTACTATATTAATCAAAGGTAAGAACCTTATTTTGGTTTTTTTCTAATTTTTAGATTTAAAAAAAAAATACTACCCCTTAATACTTAATAGATAAAGACTTTGTTAAAGAAGAAAATTTATTAAATTTTATTATGATAGCAAATTTTATGGATAAAAAATATCTTTTTATATAATTTCTAATTAAATTAGCTTAGATTGTAAAAGAACTTCAACATTGTAGAAAAATATTAAAAGATGATTTTTTTTAAGTGGACTTAAAAGAAATTATTAAAAATAAATTTATATTTTTTGTATATAAAATAAATATAAGTGTATGTGTGTTTTAGTTATATAATAAAAATTTTGATACTTGGACATTGTACAATTTTTATGCAAATAATAAGCATCTTAATTTTATAAAAATACTAACTTAGATTATATTAAAAGATCTTTAAATAATTTTTTCTAACTATTTTTTTAAATAGTTATTAGGATAGAAAAACTATTTTAAAAAATTAAAAAATAGACTTAAGTAAATCTTATATTTCTTGCACTTAAATTTTTAAAAAATAGAAATTTAAAATTACAATCATTAATCCTATTATAAAGTATTAAAAAATAGAAATATAATAATCTATTTATAAAGTATAAATAGTTTTTAAATATAAGTCTTAAAATCAAAGAATACTTTAAATTAGCTTTATTAAATTATAAATTAAAAGAATTTAGTAGATAGATAATGATGTTTAGACAAAAAAAACATATAAGTATAAGTCAACAAAACAAGATTTGTAGTATATGTTTTTTTCTTTTACATAAGATGTTGGCAAATAAACAATTATAACTAAGACAATTACAACTAACAAGTACTTTAAGGTTGGAAGTGTTATTTTAGAATCTAATAATCAAAGTCAAAGCTTCATCCTTGATATAGATGAGTTGGTTCTTATATTAAGTATTTTTATCTAAAATATCATTAATTTTTCTACCACAAAGAAATTATACACAATATAAAAAGGTATCAAAATAATGTGTTAACATAAGAATCCATAAACAAAGACTATGGTAGCTAAGAGGCTATTTAGCATGAGAATAGAAATACAATGGCATTGGAAATACATGAGATTAGAATAGAAGTAACAAAAAATTATATAGACAATATTAAATCACAAAGAAATGAGATATCTTACTATATAACAAACTTTCAATAAAATAATATTTTGGGATTTTTTCTTTACTTGAAAAAATGGTAGAATGTTAGCTAAAATACAATCAAGCAAGAGCCAATAGTGCTTAACACTTTAGTATTAGTAGAAAATATAATTTAAGATCAAAAGATAGTAAAAAAATAATAGTCTAACAATTAATAGAAATGAATTTGATTTTGTAACTAGTAGCTAGTATAGAACAAAAATCCATCTTGTAAAAGCTAAATAAAAGTATAAAACATCTAAGATCAAATTTTACAAGAAATAAGTTAATAATGAATGTCCTTTAATTCTTTTATAAGCTAACAAATAAAGAACATGATTATTGTTTAGACCTTAATAATCCTATCACACCAACTAATGCCAATACAATATTTTGGTGCATTATTATACAATAGAAAAGTATAAGAAAATATCATCTATAAATGATAAATAGTAATATTTTTTATAATGCGTTATCAAAATCTTTAGTACATGATAATATGATTTTTTTATATAAAATAAATTTGTCTTTAAAAAAAGAAGAAATTGTATATAGAAAATCAAAGATTGATGACTTCATTAAATTCTGGATACAAGGATTTTACAAAATTTCTTCAAATAAAGCCACAATTTATTCTTATAAATATTATGCCTCTTAATGAAAATAATATTATTCCTTTTTTTTTATTTGATTAATATTTTTGTTATTGAAATTTAATGTAGCCTGCAGTTACAAATGTAAACTTGATTTACTTTGGTTCTCATTTGCAAGTTTAGCCCAAAAAGCAAACTAGGACACAACTATGAGGAAGTGGTTTAATTTTCATGACCTCATTCTGGTCACTTGGATACAGGATGACGGAGGAATGTAGTACAAATGTCGGAGTACGTAATCTGAAAACTAATTTACACCTTTCTTTCCGCATGGTTCACAATGCAGCTCCTTGCATGAGTTCACAAGTCTGTTTGTCTTCATAAACACCGTATTTTATTCATCGTATTTCCTATATTACTCTCAAGAAGCAATCGACAAGATGCCTCTCACTCCCCCAATTACCTTTGACGACGTTCCTTAACAAGTAAACCTTTGACAATGCAGCTACTTGACATGACCCTGGACCTTCTTTAATTACGTGGCTTATTGTTCATTGTTCTTATGTTTATTTATTTAATTTTTTAAAGTAGGCCGGTGAAATAAATAACAACAGACCCATGACAACTGCTCCCTGCTACTTTTTTCTCCAGCACAATGCAGCCCCAGAGTCATAGCCTCCTAAAGCCTAGGGCGTCGACTGGGAAAACCCCTCACATTGCAAGCACCCAGGAAACACCTGAAGAATTAGTAATTCTGTTATTAGCAGGACAAATCTGAGGGCATGGAATGACATCACTGATGTTCAACTGGTGGCACATCAAGTTTGTCGTATCAAGTTGTATCGTTTTTGGGGGTGGTCTTGGATGCAGCAATCGAAGCACGGCAAGCCCATGCTCTCGCTACAGGAGTCCTCAGGGCATGGCTGGTCTGCTAGGGAGACCTTGAGCTCAAGGCACTGCAGGCCACAATCTTCTCGTGTGAAAACCAATCAAACAATAAATAAAAACTGGAACCAGGATTCTGTCCCAGAAGCGAGGTTCGGATGATACCCGTTGCAACGTAAAGTGGTGGACCAGCCATGGGGGTCAAGCCAACGAAAGAGATGCCGCTGCTCGCAGTCTACGGTGTTCACCCCGCATGGAAGCTTCTCCGGACACGTCCCCCTCGAAGTCATCATCTAGGAACTTGACGCTGTTGACCCTAACACGGAACGACGTAACTCAGCTGGTGATGAGGCTCAATCATGGTAATTTCTTCACCACTAAATGTGCGTTGAAGTGTTCGTCAAGGAAACGAAAATCAACCTGGAGGGCATAAAGTTATTAGAAAATTTTAGCCTGTTGGGGAAGCTGTGGGGAATGATCTGGGTGCCGCGTGATGGCGGACGTACGGAAGGTGAGGAGGAGGGAGCGGAGATGGGGGGCAAAATGGCAGTGATCTGCACAAGGTGGGCTTTCAAAATATCTGAACCTTCTTGAGTAATGGACTGGATTGGAAGAGTCTGTATTTGGCGCGATTATCGATTCAGTGTCGTCAGGAAGCTGGGAATGTGGTGCTTCCGCTGCGCTCTGGGGCATCGTACCAGCAGTAACTTCCCCTCTAACCCCAGAGACAAAGCTTTGAAGCTAAAATGTGTGTATATCACGGACACGTGAACCATTTCTACCGCCAGTGGTTTTACTGTAGCTAGATTTCGCTTCGATTGGTTTGTTTCCCTTGATGACCCGGAAGGAATGTGATCGTTCGACAATCTGTGCACTGTATGTCTGTCTAGAAAGTGACGTTTGTTGCAGTTGTTTTGTGTTTTCCTATTTTTTCTTATTTTATTGTTTTGTGGTAGCTTGATGGTCAAGGCTACTGGGGAAGAAGCCTAGACTAGGTTATTTTCTTTCAGGGAAGCTGCTGCGGGGACAGGTATGCCCCGGGAATCTGGAGGAGGAATGCGCCAGATTAATTCTCGAGTACTGAATTTCAGAACGAACATTGTTCTGGAGCGTAGCTAGATGAACAATGAGGCTCACCAGCCGCTAGTAGCCAATGAGAGCGGACCATCTTTCCTAGAGGGGAGAGTATAAAGCAGGGCTTACTGCTTTCGAGCTCAAAAGCTTTGTTTTGTGATAGTACTCGAGACAAGGTTCACTCAGCTGCTACTCAATTTAGTTCAGATCTCGTAACTAAGCACTCAACAAGGATAACAGGTGAAATCAAGAAGAAGCGGAAAGTACGAGAACTGGAATTTGCTTGACTTCTATCGCAACTGGCAGAAGTTTGTTTGATTAGAGAGATAATTGTTACCCGACCCGATTGTAGGGTTTAATGTTTAGTGCTGGGCTGAATTGATGATCTGGAACCACGTAGTAGCCCTACCAATCTGTGGAGTCTTTACTTATGCTGCTGCGTATACTAGCTGAATGTGAGAAAATTATTGTAGATTCTGAAGGAAGTGTAACAATTCGAAGTTGTTCGAATTTATTGTATGAGTCGAGATTAGAACAGAGAAAAGGCAATTTTTTGTATTCGACCCTAACTTAGGAGGTGATGCAGTTTTGAATCTGAAACGCGTTCTTCCGTGTTAGTGCAATCGAAGCGAAACTAAACCGAGAAAATGGCAGACGAGCTGTTCGAAGCGTTGGAAGACCTTCCGGAGTGGACAAACCTAGGAGAGCTGCTTGCTGCGATCGAGGACCAGATGGGGAAGAACGTCCGGGAGCAGATTGAATCTACCTTGGAAGATCGGGATAGCAACGAGTTAATCAACGTCAGAGAGCTCCTATCCGACATTCAGGATGAGTTGGGGTCCTCCTACTTCCACGATATTCTACAAGATGATTTTAGTAATCAGGAAAGCGGAACCACCCAGGAATGACTTTGTGTGTGTAATGGTCAGACTTGATATTATGTGCAATGCAACAAGAAGTAGAGATAAATTTTTCGTAGCTATTGTCGTGGGGTAAAACCTAGAGGTCGCAATAGTGTTGCTTAACCTCTGAATTTCCTTTGAGATTCTGTTTGTGAGAAATAGTTAATTCTGGTCGACGTGGTCCAAGCAACTGAGTGGCTTCATAGAGAATGAGGTACTATCACTTCTTCGATTGACCACCTGCTTGTGATCAACTCATACATGAGCCGGCAAACGACCAATTCATTTTGTTTTGATAGTTTTCGTATTAGCACAACTTAGCAGTTTCTTAGCTTGTTGCCGTCTGACTGTCCAGTTTCTCGGAACTTTACAGTAAACGCTGTGAAGATAATGTTGCGAAAGAAAAGAGCGTCTTCCACAAATTTCTCTTGATATTGGAGCGTAATCCCATCAGAGTTGTTAAAATGTGCCAATCACAATCTTGATGCGAGCAGCTGAATTTTTCACTTGTTTAACGAACTAGATATCTGGGGTCTTGTTCAAGATTGTCTGATCACTGCAAGGGACTGGCGATATAAGCCTCTTGGATTCCAAAACTGAACTAATGTGAGGTGTTGGAGGATAAAGAAAACTGCTCATGACAGCTCTTTGCTCATCATTCGCATTATTTAAGTAGACCCATAGTGGCCTTGTCATTGCAGTAAATTCAAATTTTCCTCATGGATGTTCTCGTTTGGATCCAGACAAATTCTCTGATTAGTAAACAAAAGACGACTGCAAACGTGCACGTCAAGTGTTCAAAGCCCTGGAGCTTCTGTTCAGTTCTTTTGTAAAGGTTTAAACAAGTACTGGTTTGAACTGTAAACATCGTATATGGTTGCTTTCCTTGGGGTTTTGCTGGAGGTTGCCTCAGGGGTGTTCCATTCTTAAAGATCAAGGATTGACGACTGAAATCACGGATCCATAAAGCTCACCGCCATCGTGTAAAAACTACTTTGTGTTGGACCACTTTATGTTCAGCGAGATAAATGGGTAGTGCGTGTGAGAATAATACACCGTAATTACGCACACCATGCTGCCAAACTCGCTTAGAAGAAATCTAAGTCTCCAGGACCTTTCTTTGACACACAACCAACGAGCTCCTCCCTTGAGAGCAAATGCCTTAATATCTGTATCCTCATCCTTTTAATTATCGATCTGTTAGTTTGAAACACCCATGAAAACTTATTCGATCACCATTGTCAACCCCCTTCAAACAAGCTGCTTCAATCAATAGCCTGTCTAAGCACTCTGTGCAGGAAAAACATCAAAACACCATGCATGTCTTCATGAAGCCTCCTAAAGTAGTCAACCCACGATCGTAATACAACATCAACTCCCGGTTCACAACAAAGAACTGACACGCACACACACAGTTGAGTGGGTGCGGACCCAGAAGTTTCAGAAGATAGCATCCATCGAGTCCAGAGTCAAGCAAATAATGGGAAACCTGGGCTTAGTAATCATCGACAGCCATGCAAGAAAGCAAGCATTGTCACACTGAGCTAGAGAGATTTTCACAAGCGAGAGAGTTGGGTCCAGTGGGTGGCACATCTTTCGAAGCACACTACTCCGCGTTCGTTTGTGTGGCCCAAGCACAAGAGCGATTACACTCGGAAAGGAACAGCAATGTCATCCACGAGGGCATTCCGTAAAAACTACTCAATTTCTATTTAACGAACATGGCGACTGATTAGAGATTATCTAGATTCCTAAACTTGGATCATACACTACTTTAACACGAATAAGAAAATAATACACATTAAGAGAGCCTTTAAGACCAGTAACACTAGTGTTTAGCTCCATAATCATCTGAATTTAACTTCAGACTATAATTAACGAATTTCATCTACGGAGCCACTAAATACAGCAACAAATGCCTGATCGGACATGCGGGATGCCCACGCTAGCTGCCGGGTATCTTCCCTAGTACAAAAACTAAGGAATAGGTGTAGTGAGCAGACTCCGGATGGTCAAAGCCCGGACCAAGAGCTTCGGTCAACATCCCTGCTCCTGGATGATGATGACGCCGCGATAGATGCGAGAAAGCGCGTCCAGTTGTGCAGATTGCGGAGCCAAGGACTTGCGAGGATCATGAGGATGCAGCCTGCCCTCCACATACCCAATCCATGGACAGTCACTTTACAATTGTAACAATCCCAAGCTCTGGATTTATGGGTGTGATTGGTGCATGTCTCCGTGTTTTGTTCCAGCGCTGTCCTTCTTTCCCTTTTTTTTCTCTTCTTTCTCTGTCTTTTCTTTCAGCTTTCCTCTTTGTCATATTTACGCTCATCAAAGTCGAGGGAGAAAAAGCTGGAGGTGCCGACACTGGGACCTAAGAGGGTGTCTTATACGTATGTCGTTTATTTCTAGATAACTCAGGCGCTTTTTACATTTAGAGAAGCCATTCTATGTAGCACGGAAACAAATTGGTTGTTTGTTGAATGGTATGAAAGAGGCTTTCTGTTCTTTCCAGTTCAGAAAAAGCAGTAATTTGGGGTTTGGAATTTTCATCAAGAGGTAATTATAGTCAAAAGGGTTCTAGCTTAAGGAAGAAGACACAATAGCATGGAAGGGTTTCTAATTGATGAAAATCTTAGTTTGATCAAAAAGTATATGGAACAGAATGACATTAAATTACCAAAAGATAGTAATTTGCACCAAAAAGTACCTGTAAAGTTGGTTGATTGTTTCGTTTCCTTGTCACTTGCACGGGTGAACCCTAAAAGAGATTCTTTCAAGCATGGTGGTTGGGATTTTACTGCCTGGATTCGAACTGTCAACCTCAATGGAAAAATTTCAGATCGTCTAGTAGTTTAGGGTCATTGCAGACCAATTGTTTTGTTTTGACACATCAAGAATAAATTTTGTCCAAGGATCCATCAAGGATTATTGACATTTCATAACTGAGATTTGAACTACCAACTTTTTTAGTGTTATTTTTTTGGAGGCAACTTGCAATCTCCTAGTAGTTTGAAAGCTTTTTAGAAAAAATCGGTTTTTTTAATCCTAGATGTAAAATCCCAGTTACAAATGAATCCTTTCTATCCTCAAATCTAGCTTCTACAAGGTACCAATTTAAAATTGTTAATAATATTCAAGTTTAATCTAGCTTGTTTACTTTAACAACTTTGAAAAATTTACACCTAGATTTTGTGATAAATAGATTTAAAATTTTGATATGGATTTCAGATTTTTTATGATAAGGTTTTCACTTCTAGTCATGTTACTGTTATGAAAATTTTTGAACACATGTTTCTTACTATTTTTTTCTTAAATCAAATAATTCCAGTTTTACTGTATCAAAATTATACATTCAGGAAAAAGACAAAGAAAGTATATATCACAGAACGTGAAAATAAATTCGAGGCCACGCAGAAGAAGTTTCGGAGAGTTTACAAAGAGTAAAATGGTCAAACACCAAGTAAATCAAGCAGTAACTAACTTGTTAGGATTCAATTTTTGTCGTGAGAAGTAAAGCATGTTTGAAGTCCAGAAGCATTCATATCACCAATTTAACAGTAGTTTTGAGATCATTGTTCTAATCCCTTCCATTCTTATGACAGGTTGATGATTAGCAAATCAAACACGGATTGTCAGGGTCTTGCCTATTGGATCTCGCATTCCTCAGTGGATGTATAGAAACGATTCCAGGAAGCTGACTCCTCGTTGTAAAACCGTGTCTGATTCTGCCAACAGTGGAGAGGCAATGAGTTGCGAGGATCGTGAGGTCGCGCTTCCACACGTCAAGCACATCAAGGGAAAGGGCAGCCTTAAAGTCACAAACGAAGCATCCAAGTTCGGATATTGAGGAAAGACTGAACATTGAGGTGAAAATCAATCACGGTTCAATTCCTGTTTTTGTTATATTGTTTGCCACTTCACACTTGTAACAAGTTGAAGAAAATGTTTTGGAAATCTCCCTTTAACTCATGCTGTCTGGACAACTTCAACACAGTAAATTCGTGCATGCTCTTCATATTTGAATCTTGTGGCTTCTCCGACTGTACCAAGTGCATGTTGGAAGCTGGAAACTCCACATCACTGAAAATATGCGTTCCTCACGGCTGATCGGGTCATATTCAACACGGTCGGTTGGAATAGATCATTGATCACTGCACTTCTTTCTTGGGTCTTGGCGTATGACTGGATGATCTTGGTGTCTGACTAGGTGGAAGAAACCTTGTTACTATCTAAGGGCAGTGACAGTGATGCTTTGAACGTTATATGTCACACCTTTTAGGTTGACGAAGTACAATTACCATTTCTGGTACGTGTTGATACAGGATCTTCTGTCTCCTCACATAGTTACTCACATAGTTACTCACATAGTTTTAATCTTACGATAGGCCATCAGCAAATCTTCGCCACCTACGTGATATATGGTACTTACTGTTGCGACTTGAAAATACTCTCGACAGATTAAGACCCAATGAGATTGTCGATCCAGCTTGGGCTGTGCCTCAAAATTTTCCGTTTGGACATTTGTCTGCGAATGTATGTCAGATATTCCAATTCTCTAGCGGCGCTATTACTGCAACTAATTCATTCATGCAGAAGGCGAAATACTTAAACTGGTTATTGGTGCACAATATGCATTGTCAAGTACTGACTTAACACATGTAGAAATTGCCTTATGTTACCTATCAATGTATCCACTTTGGCTCTAGGCCATTGGACAGTCAAGTTGCTAGACTGGACAGGACACCTGCTGTCGATCATCTCCTGTGTCCACCGTTCAGCAGTGAAATTTCGAGTGCTCAATTTTACTATGCGCCGATTGCTGAACCTCACTATCAGATGATTTCTGGCAGCCCAACTGCATGAATATTTTAAAAATTTGACTTGGGACTTGATGTAGCTTACATATCCAAGCACGTGGCTCCATCCTGACAGAAGCCTTGGCTATGACACACTGCCCCTTCTTGCATCGCCCGCCAGACGTTATCCTTCTTCCTTTCGCAGGATTCGATGCTCGAATGCAGTTAAACATCAGTGTCACGTGTCTAGAGGATTCGACAAATGATTATCTTTGACGAACCTTTCATTTAGTAGTCATTGCGAGGTGCCACATCCACCACGTTCACTGCACCACTGGTGATCTTCCAGACAAACTAATCATCGCACCGAGATCACTTCTTTGCGAAACTTCCCTCTAGGCCTTGGCGAGTTTATGATTGAAGCCCGCCAAGCTGTCGAAGGTCCCAAGGCACCTTCGGCCGCCACTCCAATCGTCGATCCTCTCGAAAGTCGCTAGCCCACCTGAAAGAGATCAAGTTTCGCAAGACAGAAAAATTCATTTGAGTCAAACTTCCCGTAAACTCTACGTTCGGCGAGCCATTCGAAAAGAACAGTACTGTGAAGATTCCCGCCTTCCGAAGCGCGTATCTTCTGCTGAGCTTTCCAGAGGACCCACAGCGCGGTTCTGTGGGGCCTTGCGGTCGGCCGAGAGGGCCACCATTCGTCGTGGAAGACATCACAGGTGCATGAACTATGACGGAATAACAAAAAAACACAGTAAACCAGATTCAAGTACTGATCTACACATAGCTTCGGAGTAGTGGGTGTCGTGGCCACTGCGTCGCCGACACAGCCGCGTGTAGGCAAAGCACCGTAAAGAGCTGCAGAGACCACCTCCGCCAACCCACCCAAGCTTAGGTTTCATGCATTCGCCTAAAAAACGGGTCCACCAGTGCGAGATCCATGCGGCGCTCTTGGGGTTACAAGTGGGTCGACCATCCAAAACTGCAATCTTTATTAATAGATCCATCTTCCAGGGTCCGTTGAACTTGCACGGTCCATGCGGGAATCCGACCAGTCCGTTGCCAATCATGTGCATCGCTGAGACTCAAGTGGGAGCATTTATCTATAACTAGAACCCATTAATAGATACCCAGTATAAGGTGCGTTGAACTCGTAAGAATTGGGTGGAATTCTCCAGGAATCGACCAAGATTAAAAAATACTAATACTAGAGATCCTTTTCAGGGATTTGGGATAGATAAGATATGCAAGCATTATGAGAGGGATTGTATTCCAACTAAATATGTAGTTTGTTACCTCTAAATCCGTATTTTAACAAATTTCTCAAAAAAAAATTGGTCCGTTTTGGAGAGTATATACAAATTTTCCCTTGGTTTCAAACCAGTTTACTTTTCTATGTTCTAAAAATTGGTTTCATTATAATTATCCTATCTTGAGGTTAATTTTACTTGTTAATCTTTGTATAATCAAAGTGCATTAGTTTTAGATAAAAAGAGCCTATTTCTTGTAATTTATTTTCAAAATCATAGTGGATAATTTCAAATCAAGAAGTAGTTGTTTGGGATTTTATTTTGTAGATCTTTAGCCTCTATTTTCTTTACTTTTATAATGATTTTTATACCTTACAACTTATAACTTGTTGTAAAATAAGGCATATATTTTGTATTGAAATAAATATTTTTAGTCTATCTTTTAAGAGTTTTGATTGGTTGTATCTAGTTTATTTTATAGCTAGGTAAATTTAAAAAGTTATATTGGTCTAATTTAATTGTTTTTAATATCTATTTAATAAATAATATAATAAGATCTATTTTAAGATTAAAATACTAAATCTTATATTTTAAATATATTAGTTTGTAATATTCTAATATACTTTTGTTTATATGTCAATTACTTTCTTTGCATATAATAAAATATTTTATAAGATATCTAAAAATATACATAGCTTTTAGAGAATTATTTTAAATTATATTAAGATAGATGATAGATATAAAAGTAATATGAATAAAAATTAGAATCTCTTCTATTAAGTTTAAATTAATAAGACATCAAATTTTAAATCTATATTTTTTTTAATATATAAAAGATATCTATTAGTAGAAATTTATATAAATTTAAATTTTTCTATAACTCAAGCTGGATGGTGTTGTGTTGTAACATGGCTATAGGATAAAAGAAAAAAATAAAACAAATATTATAGAGGAATTTAATTGAAGACTTAGTAATAAAATTACTTTAAAAAATATTAGTAAAAAATAGTGAGGTAGTAAAAATATTTGATGTTAATGCTATCTTTTTATTAAAAGGACTTCTACTTATTTTGTAGGACCATAAATAAGATAAAATATTATAGATTAGCAAAAATAATACTATATGCATTTTTAGATCAAAGAAAAAATTAATTTCTAACAAAAATTACTTAAAAAAATCTTGGATTCATACTCGAGAAAGGCCAATTGTGAACCATGATCAAAACTAGACCCCAAGATATAAGACTATGCACCTATAATAGACAAGGGATTTTTTTGTTAATCAGAGAGCAAGGTTAGATAGCAAACTTGATAGGATTTTTTTGAGCATTGGTTTTAAGGTTTTAAAGTTTGTAATGACTTTGTAAGAGCTATGCAAAGTCAAGATTCTATTTGGGTGACTTTAATTGTTCTAAATAAAATAGGTTCATATTTTGGAGAGTTTTGTGAGTTTTGTAGCAAATCTATAGATGAAAATTTGTAGATTGGTAAATAAAGTTGTATTGAATATTTTTTGTAAATTTCATCTTAATCAAATGGATAGATCAAAGATTATTAGAATTTAAGTGATTTAGGATCTTGGAAATTGGATTTTGAAGATCAATGAGTGTTTTAGTGATCTTAAGTAATCTTCTTTCTAGATTAGATTGGTTCTTTTTGGAACTAATAGTTGACTTAGTTTTCAACATTTTTATAAATTTTAAAACAAACCGTAACTAAATCCTAGTCAATCTTGGTTAAATCCTAAAAAATCCTAAAACAAATCCTAACTAAATCCTATTCAATCCTGGTTAAATCCTAATAAATCCTAAAATAAACCCTAACTAAATTCTAGTCAATCTTGGTCAAATCTTAATAAATCCTTAAACCCTAGTCAATCCTGGTCAAACTTTAACAAATCCTTAAACAAATTCTAACTAAATCCTAGTCAACCTTGGTCAAACTTTAACAAATCCTAAACAAACACTAAATCCTAAATCCAACCCTAAACCCTAACCGAACCCTAACTATGTCCTAAGCAATTCCTAAGGCAGCTTTAGAATCTCAATAACTATTGACTAAACCATTGATATTGCTTAAAAATTTACACACTTAAAAACTAAGTTAGCAGCAAGCACATAAAATTTGAAGAGGATGAAACTTATCAGCAAGAAATTCAACCCAAAATTTCAATCAAGTGTCGGTCAGCCTCCTTCTCCTACCTTAATGCTGATTGTCTAGTGCCAATATTTCCTTCTTATACCATTTAATTGCTTCTAAATTTCACATGCATGTAGAAAATTAAGTATTCTACATACATATATAAATTTCACTCCAATCTAATTAGTAGATTGCTAGAAATCTTAGAAAATCTAATTGACCCTTAATTCTCAATTTCTGAGATTTCAATCTATATAAACTTTAATAATCTTTGATTGAATTGTTAGATCAATCTCAACTTCACAACACCCTACAAGCACTACTATATGCACCAACCTATAAAATATCAGCTATAGATTTCTAACCAATCTTATAGAATGCTCAAAAATATAAATTCCAATATATTTCACAAAATCAAAGTCACCAAAATCAACCCTGACTTTGCAAAGCCATTACAAAGTCATTACCAACTCAAATCACTTCCAACTAATGCTCAAAGAAAGATCTTCTAGTGTGCTTTCTAATTCCACCTTCCAATCTACAAAAAGCCTCCTCAACCTGCCGTAGGCATGTGATTTTGTGCCTTGGGATTAGATTCCAACCCCGGCTCATAACCGGTCCTCTCCAGGTATTTATTTTGAGATTTTTGTGGTAAATTTTTTTGAAACCTATTCTTAATTTCCTCCTATATATGCCTATATCATTTTATTTCTCAATCTACTTTGTTTTGCCTTACTTATGGCCCTATAAAATAAATAGAAGTTTATTTGTAAAAAAGGCAACATTAACACTCATTAATTTTATTCTTTTTTTATTATTATCTATTTTTTTAAGATAATTTGCTACAATATTTTGAACTAAGATCTTCTATAATATACTATTTCCACACTCTTTCACCTAATAGTCACGTTACATCACAATTTGGTGTAGAAGGTCCTATAGAATACTGCCACGTAGTTCTTAGATAGATAGTATAAATAGGGACAAGAGTGAAGCCTTTTTCACTCTTTTCAACTCCTTTCTTGTTTCTAATCTTTGGCAATAGCTATTCCAATTTCTTCTTGAATATACATACTTCTTTATTTCTATCTTGTTATTTTCTTTTGACATAATTTTTTACTAAATTATGCATCTATTTTAGTTTGTGTCCTTGACATCAAGATAGATCACCACAAACTTGTCAAGGTGCTCTCAAAAGATGTCATTTATTAAATACTAAAAGATAGCGGGTCCAAATTACATAATATTATATTTAAAATATCTATATTTTATATGAAATATGATCTTCTATTTGTCTCCCTCCTCGATCCATATCAAGTTTTATGCTCCACAAAGATCTATCTTAATATAGATCTTGATTTGGCCAAATTGTTCCAAAAGTCTTGAAATTAATGATAGTCGATAATGATTCTTCACCATTATCTTATTCAATCTCCAATAATCAACACACATATATAATGAACCATCTTTTTTTTTCACAAAGAATATAGCTGTATCTGTTGGAAACTTTGAATGATTAATGAAGTTCTTTACAAGATTTTTATCAATATAATGTTTCAATACTGAAAGCTCGTTTTGAAAAAGATTATAAATTGAGCTAAAAGATAATTGCATTCCTTCTTTAAGATCTATAGTACAATCATATGGTCAATACTCTAATAATATATTAATATTTTTCTTCTAAAAGACATCTTATAATTTATAATATTGCTTTAGAATACTTGTTAATAAAGTTATATCTTCTTTAGTTGGAATTGCATAAATAAAAAATGGTGTATCTTTCTTGGTCAATCTTATAAAAACTCTTGCTTTAACAAATAAAAGCTTATCAATTTGTGACTTTTTATTAAATTTTCTTGCAAGGATTTCTATCAAAAATGTTATTCTTTACGCCCTTCAATCAATAGATGGATTATGCTTTTTTAATCAAAAAAGTTTGAGAATAACAAGATTTGAAAGAATCTTAATAACATTGAATATATTTAGCTACTATGATCTTTAAATGACATCTCTATAGGCGTAGTTTTATAGGTGATACTATCAAAGGATAAGGGTCATCCATCTATTACCTCTACATGAACAAGTTTGGATTTTTATACTAAAAGAATTTTATGAAGCTTAGTAAATGCATCATATGCAAAACAAGAAGATACTTCAAATTCCAACAAGGCAATTGTTTGAAGCTTCTGAAGGCCAAAAAATAAAAGAACTATAAAATAACAAGTAGATTGAGCAGAAAGAGAAGAACCTAAATAATTTTGCAATATTGAATCATCCAGCTACACAATCCCTATTGTCATTGAACATCTTTATTTTTCTAAACGATTGTACTCTTGATTTTGGTGAAGCATCAATTTTGTTTCTTTGAACAATTACCAACCTTGTACCTTTTCTTGCTACAATACAAGCATAGACCTTCTTCCATCTGATGTTTCTTTTTTTATAGATTAAGAGGTTTCAAATGTTGTTGTATTATGGTTTAGCTACTATGTGAAAATATTGTAAATATATATTTAATGTACAATTTACTTCACAATTAAGTAAAAGCTATTTCATTGGATTTTGATTAGTTATAAGATGTGGTTAGGTTGTTAGTTTAAAAGAGATCCATTAAAAAGGTTATTATTGAGGTTTGTACAATCTTTTTTTTTTTTTAAAGTAACTTTTGAGGTTGATTTTATATTAATAATAACTTTATATATTATAAATGACCTTTGTTAGATATTGGTGATCCTTGAGGTCTTGTTTATTTCTTTTATTTGGAATTTAGATCACATATTATATAAATCTTATTAAAAAAAAAATTAGAAAGGGATTTTTAATGTAAAAAAGAATAGACAAGCCATCCATGTGAATAAATGGAAATGGATGATAGAAGTCTCTATTTCTATTGGCCAAAAATCATGTCCAATGGACTTCAAGGAGGTTGCCTAAGGGCTTATGAAGAATTAAGATTTGTCTTTTGAAGGAATTCAAACATCAAAGGCTAGAGTCTATAAGTTTGGATTTTTGGATATGATTTTGGTACAAATTTTGTATGATTTAGACTTTTTATGAAAAAGATATAGGCGCCTAAAGTTAAGGTGTTGAAATTGTAACTATTGTCACTCTTTTAAATATAACGCATGCGTATAGAAAGCAATAGAGGATCAAAAATTAGAATTGGAAAGAACATTTTCTTGACTACACTTTTTATATGGAGCTCAATGAAATCTAAGTTGTAATAAAGGATATATTGGAAATTAAAGTCAATGCTTATAAGCTAAAAGCAATAAGTAACCTTGTGATTTAACTAGTGGTTATATTTTGAGCTATATCTTAAGCAATTTGATAAATTTTTGGCTCAAAAATTTTAAAAGTGTATATTTTCATGTTACAAGACTATGTACAAAAATTTTGTGGCATTAAGATTTTGGATTTGTAAGATATAAAGAAAATAATACTTGGATATGACATAACTAGGGTGTCACTCAACTAGGATTTTAAGCACTTGCTAGGATTTTTAAGATATTGGACAATTGATAGCAAATTTGCAATCAATTTTTTTTTTATAATAAAGCTTAAGAATATTATCTTACTTCAAAGAAAGTTTTATAGAAATTGAATAGCTAGATCAAGAGTTATAAAATTCTAAAATTTGGAAAGAAATAAGTCCTTGCGGATAAATAAGATATTGAAGGATTTTGTGGCAATTTGAGTCTTTTTATACAAATCTACTTAAATACAAAAGGATTTATCAATATAATTTTTCTTTTGTAATATCATTGTGTTACTTGTATTTTTTATTAAAGACAAATCACTTATTGGAATCTTATCAATAAATTTCAAGTAAATTCTCCACAACTAGGTACCTAATATATTCCCAAATAAAAGATCACACCACACGACAACATACTACATCAAGTTGCATATCTTTTATTTTTGAATACAAATTCAAAATGCTTGCCAATGTAGTAAGAATGTGTTGGATTGCATGCTATCTTACTGAAAAATTTGATCTAATATTACGTCAGTGAGGTTCCTTCCTTCCAATATTCTAATGTTCAAAATTGGAACCTCAGCCGTCCTCTCAATTACTGAGCAAATTGGAGCTCGCCCTAGCGTAGTCACTGGGATAGCCTCTCATTCTATCGCTTGACTTGATTCTTCAACTTCTTGCACCACTACCCTTGGACTAGTTGTCGGTGCCGTCAAATTCCAAATACATTGTGGAAGCGCTGTAGAGAATACATTTCTTGCCACTATCGACAATATTTCATTCAACGTATATTCAATTATGGAGTGTACATAGTTGGAGTAGAGCAGGGATGCAAACTTCTCCGTCTTTTGTTTAGCTACCATCTCCGTATGGATTCTGGTTGCTACAAATATTGCCCAATTAAACACCATTCTTTTTAGCGTTCCTATCACAGCAAACAACAGTCATTTGGACATATATGTGGTATGTTGATTCAAGCCTAACTACTTTGAATGAACTGCATCCACTTCATAAACTCCGATGTGAGCACCTCCACCACCTTCTAGCCTTGATTCTTCTCCAATGACAATATACCACTTTTAAAATAGCTCCTCGATCTAAAGTCACTAAACACTTCAACATCTATTGTAAGCTCACCAATCAGTATACGTAATACCGTCTATAAGGTACTGTCATCTATTCCAATTATCTTCCCCTTTACTACACTCAAACCATCCTGTGGGTTGTAATTTGCTATATATTTTGTCATCAATTCCACATCAATTGATGGCAAACTATCTGATCCTTGCAAAAATGCATATAACTGTACGTTCTTAAAATCTCTCCGCCTTCGTGGAGACCAACATATTTCCAACTTCATTGGTTCTATGTTGGTGATCACTACTAAGGACGGCATTTTCACATTGCTCTTACTTCTCATGTTTTAAACATTTTTCCCTCTGTCCGAAGCTCTCTTCAACTTTTCCATCAACATTGTGGACTATAATTTGCTTGTCACTCCTAGCTCACGTTAATACTATGTTTGCTCACTAAAGTAAACTCTACTCGCTAATGTGGATGCTTTTTATAATAATATTAAAAAAAACTTCCACTAAAAGCTTTGCTCCTAATTTTTTACTCGGATTCTGAATTAATAATCTCTAATCTAGTGTACCATAACCTTATATCTGATTTGCTTGATTAGATGGCAATAGTATCCAAAATTGACCATTAGCTGTCTTTTTTAACCATCATGCACCTATAATATAGGCAATCTTATCATAAACATGTACGCCCTCTTTCCTCCCATTTAAAAATCCATTCCAAATTTACGTATAATAAAATTGTAACTGATTTTTGTTGATTTGTGTTATAAATTGATTATCCATAAAATCTTCCAATTGAATTGAACCATTAGAAAAGGCTTCTACTACTTGATACAATCCATACCAATGCATTTGAAATTTCTTTGGAAAATTGTGAAATTGGCTATCATAAAGAAATACTAAATCATTGGATAGAAAAGATTTGGGGTGTAATTTATTATTATAATAATTCTTAAGGCAACGCTATGTAGCTTTCATAGTCAAAAGAGTCGTAAGTTGCACTTTATCTAATTTTTCCAATTATGCTAACCGATATTGAAGGGATTCCTTATCACCAAGTTGTTCATTCAATGCAATTTTTAAACTCTAAACTTCCAATTCAGTTGATAATATTGTCTCTTATCCATATATCAAATGGAATGGGATAGAATTGGTAGTTGTTTTATACACAATATGATACACCCACAAAGTTGCAAATAATTTTGTATCCTAATTCATTAATGCTCTTGATGCAGTCTTAGGTAAAATTTTATATAAAATACCATTGGTCTTTTCAGCCTGGCTATTGGCCCTAGGATGATATGGGATTATTTTTTGATGTTTGATCTCATATTTATCTGTCAAGGCTGCAATTATAGTTTTAATAAAGTGGATTCTTCGATCATTAATCAATTTTTTAGGATACCCAAAGTGAGTGATAATATTCTCATATAAAAATGTGGCTATAATATTGACATTATCAATTTTTATTGCCACTGCCTCAGCCCATTTTGTAACATAGTCGGTTGCTACCAAAATATATCTTTTCTATCTATTTCGTAAGACTGAGCGATTGGTCCTATAAAATCAATATGCCATTTTTCATATGGTGCTTGTGCCAAAATTGGCATCAATGGCATGGCAGAAGTACCAGTAGGTCTACCAATATGCTGACAATGATCACAGCGTCGGACATATTGGTGTACATCTGAAAACATTGTTGGTCACCAATATCGATCCATTAAAGCTTTTCAAGCAGTACTCTCACCGACAAAGTGCCCATCGCAACTATTTAGGTAATATCTATCTAATATGATATGTACTTTGCTTTGAAATATGCAATGGCATAATAGTTCATTCTTCCCTTGCTTATATAAAGCGTGACCTATCATGGTATATAGAACATCTTTAAAAATTAGACATCACTTAAGTTTTTTACTATAATTGAGTGGAAAAGTTTGAAATATCAAATATTGAATCAATTCACTATATTTTAATGAAATTACATCCATTGTAAATAATTTTGTATCAAAAAGTATATCATTGATAAGTTCATTTTCTAATATGTTGATCAAACAGAATAAATAGTCCACATTGGCATATTTCTTTCTTAGTCAAACATTAATAGTAAAATTAAATTTTTGAAGGAGTAACACCCATCGAGTAATGCATCCACTCAATTGAGATTTATTGACTATATACTTAAAAGCATCATAATTGACAGGAAATACAAATGGATAACTGTTGTTGTCGTCCGTTTCACTTACTCTACCAATACTGTCCAGAGTAAATCTGTAAAGGGAGATTCGAACACAGGGAAAGACTATTTGCATTGAATTAAACCGTTAGAGTCACACAACTAACTGCCTTCTAATTACACTAAAACATCTCAATTTATTACAGTATCTCCCTCATACTACCAATAACTCTATTAACAATAAAATATCGTAAACAATAATCCAATTCAAGTATTCACTACCTCTCTTCCTTTCTTTTTTTATGACAACAATATGTAATACTGCGATATCTCAAAACAAAGCATAATTATCCTATATTCCAAACACAGGAATACTCCGAAATTGACTATTACTCCTAATAATTCACTTCGCATAATCCAAACTCCACGGACTTCCTTTCGTGGATCACCCTTAATTCAATACTCAATGTAGTATAATTTCCTCACATTCATACTCATTCTTCATAAAACATCTCCGATTCTCCACTTCCAATTTTTCACTTATATTTCTCCACTGATATTTTAGCATATCAGTACATCCTCAATCTTTCATTATAAATCAATTCTTTCCTTCATTGCTTCATCACAAAACTGCACTTTACAATATTCAGCACTTATCTAATATCCTTGTCTTAAAAATTAACAAGAGGTAGCACCAAGCTTATTCCGGCTCAGCACTATCACAATCTGGCCCTTACTACTACTGTCCGAATCAATTTATACTTATCCCAATCGATATTAATTGCTACACAACCGACGATAACCATTTTTTCTAACTCCCTTACCCATGCTGCCTTCTAAACTGGCCATTCATCGGCTTCCTGCCTACTTTTAATCCTACAAACTATGTATTATAAATCCTAAAATTCCTATCCATTCTACATAGCCCCACTCCTAACTGTGCAACGTCCTCGCAAACACAAAATCGGTAAAACTTTGTTATGAGGCTGGCTACTGAGATTGGGATACTCCTAGATTTGTAGGAAGTTCCTCTGCGTGTGGCTCTACTGGCACGTCCTCATCCTCCTCCGATAAATCCACATGATTAATCTTCAACTGCGCTAATAAATCTTCATTATTTGCTCCCAATTCCCGAACTTGATCCTCCAATTGTAGAATTTTGGCATCCTTCACCTCTAATTGGCGCCTTTGTTGCTTCACCTTCTCCTCCAGCTTACTAATATCCAAAACTGAAGGAGTAGATTCCTGTGGCTGAACGACATTGGCCAAATTGTCCTCCAATTTTTCCACTTCACTTTTCAAGGTACCAATTTCTGTCTACAGCTTCTCCGTTCCAATTCGGTATTAGTCTACCAATTCCACCTTTTCTTGTTCCAATTTCACTGCTTTATCATGTTCCGCTTGCAACTGACACTTCAGCACTTTCCGTTCCAAATCCCATATCCTGCAATTTTCTATTAAATCTTGTTTTTGACTGTTCAAGATTCTTTTTGACTGCGATCTTTTTCATTCGTTCAATTTTTCTTTTCCTCCGCTACTTTTCACTCCAATGCCAACTTGGACTCCGTCTTTGTCCTAATCAGGTGCCCCTATTCTACAATTTGGCGGCCTTTCTCCAATATCTCTTTCTGGCTAGACTCCAATTGTTGTCTTAGATTCTGTTCTAACTGACTCACGGTAAGCTGCAATTGGAAAATTTGTCCTAATATTACTTCCGTGAGGTTCCCTTCTACCAGTACCCCGGTGTTCAAAACTAGAGCCTCAACCACCCTTTCTATCATTGTACAAATTAAAGCCCGCCCTAGTATAGTCTCCGAGATAACCTCCTGTTCCCCCGATCTACTGGATTCCCCAATTTCGTGCACCACTACTCCTGGGCCAATTGATAAACTCCGCATATCCTATTGCGGCATTGGAGAAGGCACGCTCTTACTCCTGCTTCCAGACCGGCTTAGCGTGTGTCAGCGGAAGTCCGCGCATACTTAGGCATGTAGGCCCGCGCAGGTGCTCCCGTTTTTGCTTGACTCCTATTTACGCATGGATACGAGTTCTTTGCAAAATTTTGCCCAATTAAAACCATCTTGGCCAATGTTCCAATTCACGGCAAACAACAATAACGAATGTCACGTGGTATGGGTTGTCGGCCTGGCAGCTTTGAATGAACGTGGTGTTCCAGAAGCTACAGGGTAGTCTGCCGCCACTTTCATTAATTTTTCTCAAAGGATGCCATGTTTTCTTTGAAGTAACTTCCCGGTCTGAAGTCACTGGACACTTTGACGCCTACCGCTAACTCACCTATTGATAAATATAATACCTTCTGTAAGGTACTCTCATCGATCCCAATTATTCTTCTTTTTACTATACTTGAACCATCCTCTGGGTCATAATTTTCTATATACTCTGCAACTAATTCTACATCAATTGGACGCAAATTATCTGATCCTAGCAAAAACATAAACATCTGTGCATTTCTGAAATCTCTTTGTCTTTGTAAAGACCAACAAATTTCCAATTTAATGGGCTCTATGTTGGTGACCACTACTAATGACGGCGATTGCAAGTAACTCTTGCTTCGCACATTTTGGACATTCTCCTCTTTGTCCGCAGCTCTCTTTGACCTCTCCATCGACAATATTTAATGCTGACTACGTACTCCTCGCTCGGACTAATCGTTACTCTCTGCCTACAGAGAACTCTACACTCCAATAAGCATACACTCGGATGACCAAACTCAAAACAGAATGCTAACCAAAACTCCCATTAAGTGCCCCGCTCCTAACCTTTAATTCGGGGTCTAAAGCAACAATCCTTAATCGATGAGTGTCTGAGAATTAGGTAAGCCGGTTTATAAGCTAGTCCATATTGGGATCCAAAATTGACCATCGATATCTTTTGTCATCATGCGCCGTTAAAGGTAAGCTATAAACGAAACGGTACACCCTCTTCCCTCCAATTTTGAAAACCCGTCCCAGTTTTACGTAAAATAAAGACGTAAATGGTTGCCGTTAAGTCGGGTGGTAAATGGGGTACCCATAAAATCTTCCAATTGAAGTGAACCATTAGAAAAGGCTTCAATCACTTGATAAGGTCCATGCCAACGGACTTAAAATTTCCCCGGAAAATGGTGAAAGCGACTATTATAAAGAAGCACCAGATCATTGGGCATAAAAGATTTAGGACATAATTTACTATCATAATAACTCTTCCGGCGGCGCTGTGTAGCTTCCATAGTTAAAAGAGCCATAGCCCTAATTTCATCCAATTTTTCTAATTGTGCTAACCGATGGTGGAAGAATTCTTTATCACCAAGACGTTCATCCAATGCAATTCGTAAACTTTGAACTTCCAATTCAATTGGTAATATTGCCTCTTGCCTATACACAAATTGGAATGGTGTGGAATTGGTAGTCACTTTATACGCAATACGATATGCCCACAAGGCTGCGAACAATTTTGTATCCTAATTCGTTCCCACACCAGACATTGTTTTCATTAAAATTTTACACAAAATACCGTTGGTCTTTTTGGTCTATCCATTGGCTTGAGGATGATATGGAATTGTCTTCCGATGCTTGATCTCGTATTTATGTGTTAAAGCCGCAATTGTAGAATTAATAAAATGGGTTCCACGATCACTAACCAATTCTTTGATACATCCAAATCGAGTGATAATGTTCTCATATAAAAACGTCACTACGTTATCGACATTTTTGATTTTTGTTGCCGTCGCCTCCGCCCATTTTGTCATATAATTCATCGCTACTAAAATATATCTTTTTTGTCCATTACGTGAGGCTGGTGCAATTGGTCCTACAAAATCAATACCCCATTTTTCAAACGGTGCTTGTCCTAAAATTGGTACCAACGGCATGGCAGAAGTTTCTGTAGGTCTATCAATACGCTGACAGGGATCACAACGTTGAACGTATTGGTGTGCATCTGAAAACATTGTTGGCCACCAATATCCCGCCATTAAAGCATTGGGGCAGTGCTGTCACCGGCAAAATGCCCTCCACAACTATCCAAATGACATCCTTCCAATATAGTACGTACTTCACTTTGAAAAATACAACGGCATAAAATTTCGTCTCTCCCCTGCTTATACAAAGCGTCTCCAATCATCATATATGGAACACTTTTCAAAATCAAGCATTTCTTAAGTTTCTCACTATATGTAGGTGGAAATGCCTGAAATGTCAGATACTGGATCAATTCACTATATTCTGGGGTGATCACATCAACGGCAAATAATTCCGCATCAGGAAGTGCATCATTGATAGGTTCGTTATCGAATATATTGGACAATCGAGATAAATGATCTACATTGGCATGTTTCTTTTCTGGTCAAATATTAATAATAAAATTAAATTCTTGAAGGAATAACATCCACCGAGCAATGCGTCCACTCAATTGAGATTTATTAATCATATACTTAAGAGCATCATGATCGACATGAAATACAAATGGGTAACCAAGTAAATAATGTCAAAATTTTTGGACAGAATAGATCATGCCCAAGGCTTCCCGTTGAGTCGTAGTATAATTTCGTTCCGCAGCTACAAATTGTCGACTAGCATAATCGATGGGATGATCCAAACCCTTTTCATCTTTCTGGCTCAACACGGATCCAATAGCAACATTCAAGGCATCAACATAAATATGAAAGGATTTTGTTCAACAAGGTGCAACAAGTATTGGTGCTGACACCAATTTTTGTTTTAACTCCTCAAACGCAACTGTACATTCCTCAGTCCAAATTGGATTAGATCCATCCGGTGGCGGTTTCTTTAAGAGATTCGTTAATGGTTGACATATTTCTGCAAATAAATGAATGAATCGCCTATAATAACTGACATGGCCTACAAAACCTCGAACACCAAATACTGTTTTTGGCTTTGGTAAAGCCAATATATGAGTAATTTTATCTAGGTCAGTAGCGATACCGGCCATGGAAACAATGTCCCAAAAGCTTTCCTGATGGTACGCCAAATTGACACTTCTCAGAAGTCAAAGATATCCCATATTTATCACATTGGTCCAAACAGTTACTAGGACATTCGAAATGATTTGCTGTTGTACTGAATGTGTAAAAATCATCTAAAAATATCTCCATCGACAATCATAAATAATTTTGAAACGCTTGCATCATTACTCTTTGAAATGTGGCCGGGGCATTACATAACCCAAATGGCATTACTTTATAAGCAAATGTGCCTCAATCTATAGTAAAAATAATCTTCAACTGGTCCTCTTCTACAATTTTTATTTGATTATAACCTAAGAATCTGTCCAAAAAAGTATAAAATTCATGCCCAGCTACTGTGTCCAGTATACTATCTATAAAAGGTAAAGGAAAATAATCTTTCTTGGTAGCCGCGTTTAATTTACGAAAGTCTTGACAGATACAAATTTTCTCATTTATCTTCGGTACTATCACAATTGGTAAAACCCATTCACTATACGGGACTGGATATATGAAGCCCACGTCTAATAGTTTATCTACTTCCTCCTTGACCATGAGAGAATATTTTGGATTAAGACGGTGTTGTCTTTGACGAACTGGTGTAGCATCTTCCTCTAAGGTAATTCATTGCTTACAAATTTTGGCAAGAATACCTTTTAAATCTGCATACGACCAAGCAAAAGCAGATTTATGATTTAGAAAGAATTCTTTCCAATTTCTTAGCTCTATACCCGTAATATCGGTGTATACTTTGATAATCCGAGGTGCTTTATTGGAACCCAAATTAATGGATTGGTACACAGGTTCCTCATTAACTCCCAGATTGATTTGCCCCTCCTGCTCTAAATCCTTCATATGGGCCGGCAAATTGGACTTATCCAATTTTGGTTCCAATATACCAACTTCATTTATTGCACAATTATTCATCCAGTCCGCGATGACATAGTCGGAATTTATTGCATCCTCTTAATCTAAAGAATATTCTTCTGGACCTCCATACTGGTGTAACATGCCTGGCTTCTGCATGTGAGTTGGGTCCTTAACAACTTGCATCGCATTATTAACTTCGTCATACTCTGCCTCAAATTGGCCCTCATCTTCAGATGTTGCTTCTGTGCTCCTAATTTGCAACTCCCCATGATATTGAACTGGGTACATTTGTAAAACAATCTTGTCATTACCCTCGCCAATAGTTAACGTACCACGGCCCCAATCGTTCCTAGCTTTGGCCTGATATAGCCACGGTCGACCCAATAATATTGGATATGATAGAGTGGAACTCTGTGATTGGAAAACAATATAATCAATTTCATATGTAATTTCCGCGATTACAGTATTTATATTGCGTAAGATATCCATTGGTTTTATCCTACTATGATCTGTCATTCTCAATACCAATGTCGTGGGTACTAATTGTTTTAAATCCAACTCTTCTATTGTATCGGCGTTCATTAAGTTTACATTAGAGCCACCATCCACTTGAATTCTAGGAATGAGAACATCATCAATTGATACATTGATAGTTGGTGCTCCCAGATCGGGATTCAAACTAACCTCATGAATTTCTTTATTACAAACTGTACGTCGTATTAATGACGAATTCAATGTAAAACGGCATTCTGGTGCAACTGCTAATAATTGCTTCATGGTAATAGAAGGCTTAATTTCATCCAAATCTTTCATAATATCATATGATTTCATATTGGCAATGATTCCCAAAGGCCTCTTCTTTTTCATGGGTTTTAATTTGATCTCTTGAGATAATTTTCTTACGGAGTTCGGAACTAGAACTGCTGCATGGACTTTGTCATAATTTGTATCCATAAGAAGATCTTTTAATGGATAAGATGGCTCCCGGATCTTTGCAAATATTGGTACTGAT
The DNA here is from genome assembly GCA_036785485.1 of Physcomitrellopsis africana. Taxonomy (NCBI): domain Eukaryota; kingdom Viridiplantae; phylum Streptophyta; class Bryopsida; order Funariales; family Funariaceae; genus Physcomitrellopsis; species Physcomitrellopsis africana. The sequence continues at coordinate 19,297 of JAWRVF010001250.1, read as the reverse complement.
TTTGGTTGAACCATTATCTCAGGGCTAAGATTATTCTCAAGTTGCACAGACGAATTGGATTTCCGCATTGGTAATTTCTTTGATACTGGTATTAGATTTGAAGCATCATTCAATGATTGACATTGGTCCGCTGCAACTGGTACTTCCAATTGTTGAATTAGATCTTTCCTCTTTTGCTAGGCCCGAGTAAGTACTGCACGGATGCATTCCATCCGATTTACTGAAGAATCTTGTGGTACTCAAATATTGTCTTCCATCTTATTTTACAGCTGAATATGCTGATCTCGGTTATTAACATTAAACGGAGCGTTGAACTGCTGGTAAGTATGTCCAGATTGCTTATAATTTCCACATACTGGAGCGTAATCATCACTGGCTCTAGGATTGGGACATTCACTAGCATAATGTCTTAGCTGCCTGCATCGATACCATCAAAGCAGTCTTCTTCTTCCTCCATCTCGTATATAAGGCGTCTCAATTAGTATATACCGGCTAGGCTGATTCCAAGTTTGATGAGTAAAGGATCCTGGTCGACCAATTGGTATTGTAGGATCTGAAATTGGATTCTGAATAGGAAGATATTGGGATTGTCCTTGCTGATTTTGCACAAAACCTTGGGAATTAGGATCACCTTCTTGGTTATATTCAGAATTTTAAAAATTATAGAAATTTCCATTTTATTTAATAGGACGATTTTCGTTCTAGCCAAAGATATTTTCAATCTGAACTTGATTAACATCCCACAATGTTGCTTGAAGCATAGTTTGATTGCCTAACTAATGTTGCCTTCTTAAATTCTAGCAATTTGTGGTTACATACTTACCTCCACAAAAGGTACATTGCACCGTCATTTGAGGTGGCAAAGCGCACTCCATTACTAAATGGCCTTGCCCCTTACAATTGCTGCACCAAATATTGGGACGTATATTAATCGGTTTATACTTCTTTTTCTTATCCTTTGTTAGATTAACAGCCAACTCGTCCATCTTCTTTGTCAAAGTTAACAATAAAGTCTCATTTGGATCCTTTGATATTAGTTCATTAGAGAACTCTTTTATAGATATTGGTTTTTGATATGGGGAGTATGGGATTGCAGTTGTTGGTGGTACAGCCTACAATGGAACAGCATTCACTATCCCTTGCAAATTAACACTAAGATTTACACCGTAGTCAATTGTCCTTGGATAACTATTCACTGTTTCATTCCAGGTTGGTATTTGATATCCTCCTTAAGATGGAATCAGTGTGGCTCCTGTGGTTAAGAATTGGTCATAATGACATTCTTGCCATACCTTAGCTCGGTCAAGTGAGACAATCACAGTTGTAGGTTGGGCCTCCTTTATTAACAACTTCAATTCTATTGGGTATAGTCCGTTAATCAATATGGACATAATAAATGAGTCCGGCATTTGGTCATTTGGCCATTTTTGAAGGATATCTGCTACTCGGCCATAATATGATGGCACCGCTTCTCTCGGTACCATTTTGCTATTCATTAATCTTTCTCTAAGACGTTCTTCAAATCCTATTGATCAAAAACGAGTCAAAAATGTATTTTTCAATGCCTCCCAATTAAAAACTTTTTCTACGGGTTGGCGATCATACCATTCAAATGCCGTATCTTTCAAGGTTGCTGGCAGCCATCTTAACCAAATATCTTCAGTTCTACCATTATTGGCTACACATGCGGTCAGGAATTGAGACAAGTGTTGTTTTGGATCGGCTCCTGGCAAATCCCTAAAGGTAGGTAATGGGGCTACGCTAGTTAAGCGATCACCCATCGCACCCATTTGTACCGCAATTGGTACTGCTGGACCTCCCACCGCCATTGAAGGTGACAATGTTCTACTTGCTTCTTGGTTAAAATAAATGTTGCCTCCCTCAATTGTCTTTTCCGGAGTTCTAGGCCTCCGCTTTTTAATATTATTATCTGCAAATAATTTTATTGGTTGAAGTTGAGGTGAAAACGACGGATTTTGGAATACATTGAATTGGCCCTTACTGACAAGCGATACATTCCCTACTGAAGAACTAGCCTTGCTAAAATCGGCTGTATCCACTATTGAGAAAGTATCCAATAGAGTATCCAATTCTTCTGTGCGCCGTTCTCTTTCCGCTAATGGGCTCAAGAGATACACTGGGCTATTCGCGGAGTTACCCGCGAGTGCTTTTGGCAACTTCTTTAACGATATATATATCTGAAATATTAAAGGTCTTTCATGTTCTTGGAATGCTTGGATATGCCGACAGGCATGCAACCACGGTTTAATCCAACTCTGTTGACGCTTTTTTTTTAACTTCCGTACTTGCTCGTCTCGCAACAAATTTCTTACTTGTGCTCTCTCTTGTCTTCCTTTCGACTGACGCATTTTTCTTAGAGCAATGTTCTTATTCTTATTAACCATAATCTTTCATCATCTATTATTGACATTGCTTTCCATCACTATTGTAATTACTTATTCAGCAGTTAATTCTTAACACTCAATACTATTCTCAATCCCCGGCAGCGGTGCCAAAATGTTGTTGTCGTCTATCTCATTTACTCTACCAATACTGCCCAGTATAAATCTGTAAAGGGAGATTCGAACACAAGGAAAAATTATTTGCATTGAATTAAACCGTTAGAGTCACACAGCTAACTACCTTCTAATTACACTAAAACATCCCAATTTATTACAGTATCTCCCTCATACTACCAATAACTCTATTAACAATAAAATATCGTAAACAATAATCCAATTCAAGTATTCACTACCTCTCTTCCTTTCCTTTTTTATGACAACAATATATAATACTGCGATATCTCAAAACACAGCATAATTATCCTATATTCCAAACACAGGAATACTCCAAAATTGACTATCACTCCTAATAATTCACTTCGCATAATCCAAACTCCACGGACTTCCTTTCGTGGATCACTCTTAATTCAATACTCAATATAGTATAATTTCCTCACATTCATACTCATTCTTCATAAAACATCTTCGATTCTCCACTTCCAATTTTTCACTTATATTTCTCCACTGATATTTCAGCATATCAGTACATCCTCAATCTTTCATTATAAATCAATTCTTTCCTTCATTGCTTCATTATAGAACTGCACTTTATAATATTTAGCACTTATCTAATATCCTTGTCTTAAAAATTAACAAGAGGTAGCACCAAGCTTACCTCCGGCTCAGCACTATCATAGTCTGGCCCTTACTGCTACTGTCCGAATCAATTTATACTTATCCCAGTCGGTATTAACCGCTACACAACCGACGATAACCACTTTTTCTAACTCCTTTACCCATGCTGCCTTCTAAACTGGCCATTCATCGGCTTTGTGCCTACTTTTAATCCTACAAACTATGTATTGTAAATCCTAAAATTCCTATCCATTTTACAATAACCTAGCAAATAATGCCAAATTTTTTGTATAGAGTAGGTCATACCTAAGACTTCCCGTTTAGTTGTGGTATAATTTTGTTCCACAGCAACGAATTATCAACTAATATATTATATTGGATGATCCAAACCCTTTTTATCTTTCTGATTTAATACAAATCCAATAACAATATTGGTTGCATAAACATAAATATAAAAAAAATTTGTCCAACATTGTACAATAAATATTGGTACATACACCAATTTTTGCTTCAATTTTTTAAATACAACCATACATTTTTGAGTCCAAATTAAACTAGATCCATTTGACAGGGGGTTTTTTTAAGAGATTAGTTAAAGATTGACATATGACTACAAATAAATCAATAAATCGCCAATAATAGGTAATATGACCTACAAAACTACGAACATCCAATATTGTTTCTAGCTTTGATAAGGCCAATATACGAATAACTTTATTTGGATCAATAGCAATATCAACCACAAAATCAAAGTGTCCTAAAAGCTATCTTGAGGATATGCCAAATTGATACTTCTCAGAGTCCAAAGATATCTCATATTTATCATATTGATCCAAAAATTGACCAAGATATTCCAAATGGTCAGTTATTGTGCTAAATGTGCAAAAATCATCTAAAAATATTTCCATTGACAATTGTAAATAATCCTGAAATGCTTACATCATTACCCTTTGAAATGTGGCTGGGGCGTTACATAACTCAAATGGCATCACCTTATAAGCAAATGTACTCCAATCCATTGTTGTATTGTAATTGCTTATAATATGTAAAATCTAATCAAAATATGTAATATGTTTATAGATTCTAGTATGTATTAGAATAGCTAGAAAAATAAATTAAAGTAAGTTGATATAAGAAACTTTATTTTGGTTTTTTTTAGTTAATTTGATTATGGTGTTTAAATTATATAAGACCTAAATATTTAATATAAAGTCTTGAAAAGAAATTTAGATCCAAAGAAGAAGAATTAAACTATTAAGAGGCATATTTGGAAGGATGAAGATAAATTGTGGATGAATGAAGATAAGGGGTGAAGTTCTTCATTCCAATTGGTGAATGGTCATGCCTAATAGGCTTTGAAAAGGCTGCATGCAATAAGAACAAAGGTTTCGGCAACTTCAAGGAGGCCATTTGAAATTCAAAGCCTAGGGTTAGAAAGCTTATTTTTTGTACTATAATTTTGGTATAAAAATTGAGAGATTTGAAATTTTTATGAGGGTAGAGTAGGCACTTGAATCAAGGGGTACAAATTGTACCTACTGTCACTCTTTTGAAGATTTGAGGAGTTGTATGAACCTTTTAGAGATTGGGAGGTACAGCTAGAGAGGTGATTTCAAGTTCTATATCTAATGTAAAAGAATTATTACATTTGGAGTTCTAAAGAAGGAGATATTGGGAATCAAAGATAATAAATTGAATTCCAAGGCAATAAGTAGGCTGTTTTGTTGATTGTGATGGGATTTGCCATATCTTGAGCTTTTAGATGAATTTTTATTTAATTTTTTTTTAAAAAGGTGTATTATTATGCTAAAAAGCTATACATCAAATTTTTATAGTATTTAGAATTTTAATTTGTGAGATATGGAGAATTTAGAATATACATGTTTATAAACAAGGATTAGAAGTTATTGTTAGAATTTTTGTAATATCTAAAGATTGATAATGAATCAATAATTGAAATTTATAGTAGTAGTTGTTAAAAATACACTTTTACTTTTTTGAAATTGTGAGTGGATTTAGATGGTTGGATTAAAAGTTATAAATTATTGAAATTTAGAAAAAATTCTTTTTTTACGAAGAAATGAGGGTTTTACAGTATTTGTTATATTTTGAGTGTTTTGAAGAAATAAGACTTATGTGTTGGATATAATAGCCCTATGAAGAAATCTTTTATATAAATTTGGAGGTTTTATTATATTTGGATCTTGATTGAGTAATTAGTGGTAGCTAGAAGCCTATTATTTTTTTAAGGCAAATTCTCTCTACTACAACAGTGTAGTGAAAGTAGTCTTTAATTGATCCTTTGCTGCAATTTTAATTTGATTGTAATCCAAAAATCCATACAAAAAGTAATAACACTTATGCTTGGCTATTGCGTCCAATATACTATTTGTAAAAGGTAAAGAAAAATAATCCTTCCTAGTAGCCGCATTTAATTTATGGAAGTCTTGACAGATTCAGATTTTTCTTTTCTTCTTTGGCACTATCACAATTGGTGAAATCTATTCACTATATGATACTGGATATATGAAGCCCACATCTAAAATTTTATCTACTTCTTCTTTTATTATGAGAGAATATTTTGGATTAAGGCGGTGTTGTCTCTAATGAACTGGTGTAGCATCTTCTTCTAAAGTAATTCAATGCTCACAAACTGCGGCAGGAATATCTTTTGAGTCCACATATGACCAAGCAAAAGTAGATTTATAACTTAGGAAGAAATCTTTCCAATTTCTTAGCTCTATACTCATGATATCAATATATATTTTAATAATCTACAATATTTCATTGGTGTCCAAATTAATGGATTGGCACATAGGTTTTGCAACAATCTTTGATTTGATTTTCTTCTCTTGCTTTGAATCCTTCATATAATCCGATAAATTGGAATTATTCAATTTTAGTTCCAATGTACTAATTTCATTAATCACAAAATTATTCATCCAATTGGCAATAGCATGATCAGAATTTGCTATGTCCGCTAAGTATATTAAATATTCTCTGGGTCCTCCATATTGGTATAACATGCCTTGCTTCTACGTATGAATTAGGCCATCACTAACATGCATTGAATTGATGACTTCATCATACTCTGCATCAGATTGACCCTCATCATCAAATGTTATCCTTGAAAGCAAAATTTGAGATTCTCTATGATATTGAACTGAGTACATTTATAAAACAATCTTGTCTTTATCCTTCCTAATAGTCAACATTCCATAGTCCTAATTGTTCCTAGCTTTGGCTTGATATAGCTATGGCCGACCCAATAAAATTGAATATGATAATATGGAATTTTATAATAAAAAAATAATATAATCAATCTTATATATGATTTCAACAATAACAATGTTAATATTGCGAAGAATATCCATAGGCTTTATACAATTGTGGTCAGCCATTCTTAATATCAAGGTCATGGATAACAACTGAGTTAAATCCAAATTCTCCATTGTATCTCTAGCCATTAAATTCACACTTGAATCTCCATCCACTTGAACTCCGGAAATAAGAATACCATTGATAGATACATCAATAGTTGGTGCACCTGAATCGAGATTCAAATTAATTTCATGAATTTCTTTATTATAAGTTCTACATTATATTAATAAAAAATTCAATGTAGAACGACATTCCAATTCAATTATTAACAATTGCTTCATTGAAATTGAAGGTTTAACTTCATCCAAATCTTTCAAAACATCATATGGTTTTATATTGGCAATGATTCCCAAGGCCTTCTTTTTTTTCAATTTAATCTCAATTGATTTCAATTTAATCCTTTGAGATAATTTATCTTACTTTACAAAGTTTGAAATTGGAATTTTTGAATGAACTTTGTCGAGATGCTTGTCCATAATAGGATCTTTTAATGTATAGGATGGCTTCTAAAACTTTGGAGATATTGATATTAGTTTAGGTTGAACCAATATCTCTAGGCTAGAGACATCATCAAATGGCACAAATAGACTAGATCCCAACATTGGTAACATCTCCAATACTGGTATTGGATTTGAAATTTCCACCATTGAATTGAATTGATTCTTTACAACTGGTGCTCCTACTTGTGGAATGGAGTCTATCTCTTTTTATTAGGCTTGGATAAATATTAGATAGACGCATTCTATCCAATTTATCAAAGAATCTTGTAGAGCTCGATTATTATCTTCTAACTTACTTTGCAGCTGGATACGCTGATCTCGATTATTAAACAAAGTATTGCATTACTAATATGTATATTCCGACTGCTTATAATTTCCACAAATTGGAGTATATTCATCACTAGTTCTTGAATTGGGACATTCACTAGTATAATGTCCTTATTGCCTATAACAATAATATCAAAGTGGTCTTCTTTTGATACCATCAGGGATGTTGGATGTTTCTATTGATATATATCAGTTGGGCTTATTCCAGGTTGGATGGATAAATAATCTTTGCCGACTAGTTGGTATTATAGAATCTAAAATTGATTTGTGAATGCATAGATATTGATAATATCCTTGCTAATTTTGCACAATACCTTGAGAATTAGATCCATTGTCTTAATAATATACCAAATTTTAAAAATTAGAAATTTTTTTATTTTATTTTGAATAATTTCCGCTCCAATTAAACCTATTTTTTATCTGCACTTGATTAACATCCCATGAAGTTAGTTGAATCATGGTCGGATTATCAAACTGTTGTTACTTTCATAAATTCCAACAATTTGTAGTGCTATGCTTACTCCTACAAAATGTATATTGTACAACCATTTAGGATGGTGAAGAATATTTCATTATCAAATGGCCTTATTTCTTATAATTACTATATCAAATATTAGATCATACATTGGTCGGTTTATGGCTCTTCTCTTTATCTTTTGCCAAGTTAATAGCCAATTCATCTATCTTCTTTGTCAAAATTAATAATGACGCCTCATTTGGATCCTTTGCTACTAGTTCATTAGATGACTCTTTTGTAGGTATTGGATTTTGATATGAAAAGTATGAAGAATATGGAACTGCAATTGTTGGTGGGACTGCCTACAATAAGATAGCATTAATTATTCCTTGTAGATTAGCATTAAGATTTGCGCTATAATTAATCATTCTTGGATAACTGCCTACTGTTTCATTCCAGATCAGCATTTGATAAATTCCTTGAGATAGAATCATTATGGCTCCAGTAGTTAAAAATTGGTCATAATGACAGTCTTTCTATACCTTAGCTTGATCAAGTGAAGAAGCAATAGTGACCGGTTGGACCTCCTTCACAAATATTTTTAATTCTAGTCGGTATAGTCTGTTAACCAATATAGATAAAACAAACAACTCCAGTATTTGGTTATTTGGCCATTTATAAAGGATATCTGCTACTCGGCCATAATATGACTGCCCTGCTTTTTTTGGTACCATTCTACTATTCATTAATTTTTCCTTGAGACGTTCTTCAAATCCAATTGATCAAAAATAGGTTAAAAAAATATTTTTTATTGCCTCCTAATTAGGAAATTGATCCACGGGTTGGTGATTATTCCATTCAAACACCGTGTCTTTCAAGGTCGTTGGCAACCATTTCAACTAAATATCTTCAGTTCTACCATTATTGGCTATACATACAGTCAGGAATTGAGACAAATGTTGATCTGAATTTGCTACTGGCAAACCTCTAAAAGTAACTAATAGAGCTATGCTACTTGTACGATCACTTGCCACACCCATTTGGATTGCAATTGGAACTGTTGGTCCCCTTGCCACCATTGAAGATAACAATGTTCAACTCAGTTCCTTATTAAAATAAACACTACCTTCTTTAATTGTCTTTTTTAGACTTCCAGACCTCTGTAATTTATTATTATTATCTTTAAATAATTTTATTGATTGAAATTGAAATGAAAATGACAAATTTTAAAACATGCTAAATTGGGCCTTAATAATATATAATTCATGCCATTCTAAAGAACCAGTCTTACTAAAATCGATTGTATCTATTATTGAAAAAATATCCAATGGAATATCCAATTCTTTTGTGCCACGTTCTCTTTTTATTAATAGGCTCAAGCAATATGTTGGACTATCCGCCGAATTATTCGCAAGTGCTCTTGGCAATTTTTTTAATAGTATGTAGGTCTAAAATATTAAAGATCTTTTGTATTTTGGATATGCTTGGATGTGCCAACAAGCATGCAATCATGGATTAAGCCAACTCTATTGACGCTTTCTTTTTAGATTTTATTCTTATTCATCTCGCTACAAATTTCTTGCTTGCACTCTCTCTTATCTTCCTTTCAAAAGGCATATTTTTTTCAATGCAATGTTTTTATTCTTATTAACGATAATTTTTTATCATATCTCCAAAGTGCTTTTTATTTCTAATCTAACTACACATTTGGCTTAACTTTCGAACCGGCACTAATTTTTGAACCGCTTCGTATATCATGCAAAAACTACTCATTTGGTGCTTAATTCCTAATACTCAAAACTATTGTCAATTCTCTAGCAACAGCGCCAAAAATGTGATTTGTTATTTTACTTACCCTTCTAATACTATCTAGAGTAAACTTGTATAGGAAGAATTTGAACACAAGGAAAGACTAAATGCATGAGATAAACTATTAGGGTCACACAATTAACTGCTACAAAATGGCAGAGTCACATAAATATTTTAAAACAACTCTACTCTCTCCATCTGTCTATTACTACATAGTCAAGAATACACCTTATAACACCGTCTCTTATAATTCTCCTACTGTAATTGCCTGTCTTCCTCCAATCTCATAATAACAACTGGCAATGTTGCACTATCTCAATAAACTATATACACTTGCTTTACATTCCAATCATTGGAAATAACTCTCACTAAAAACCTCTCCGAAATAAATTGTCTCTCTAATATTCTTTTTTAGTGTTCAACTGTCACAGTCAATATGGCATAATATTCTCACTCACAATTGAACTACATCAATATGTTTTATCTTTGGCTGCCAATTCGCCACACCAAACTCAAGCATTAATCAATTATAATTTCTTACTCATCTACATATATTGAATTTTTTTCTTTATTATTGTACTTCAGAATTATCATGGTACAATCAATCGAAATGTAATTCGGACTCTCCACTACAATCTAGCACAAAAAAAAATAAAAGAGAAGTAGCACCAAGTTTATCCCGGCTCTTGATTCTCATAGTCATGCTCCGATTTCTTCTTCTCTATTGTCTTTATACTAAAAATCGAGGTACCAACCATCATCCTTCCTATCTTAATCACTTTTCTTATTAACTTTCCTATGTTATTATCTATACTAGATAGCAATTGGATTAATCATTAAATTTATCAATTTTTAATCTTTATTCTACCATCCAAAATTATCTATCTATTTTATAATACATCTCTAATTTTTATCTTTATATTTGGATAAGCACCATAAAGCTTTCTTTGTGTGTTATTTGCTATTCAGATCATCCAATCATGTTTAATGTAGTGGCTTTAGCTCAATGCCTTTTAGAATAATGATTAAGATCCTTATCATCAATCTTATCCTCATTCAAAAAAAAATTGGCTATTTTGATTGATATAACATTCAACTAATTTTAGCTCCTAATTTTCTATTAATATTATATTTAAAGTATTAGAGACTATAGACTCCACTATTAATTATCTTTTTTGCTTAATAATATCAATAATGATATTATAAAATTATTTTTTATAATGTCCAAAATTTCATGTAACATTGTTATGATGTATTTGTGGCAAGTACATCAAAGTTGAATAGGCCTTGAAGAAATAGAGAAAATAAGGCCAATTTCAAAATTATAATATAAATAAGGTTAAAATAGGACCAATTTAAAAATTATAATATAAATAGGAATAGGATTTGAGCTTGATAAAAGAATATTATAAAAAATCTTTAGGATTTAAATCAAGATATCTCAAGGTATCAATAAAAAAATCATTAAAAAATCTTCAAGGTATAAATTAGGATATATATAGTATATAAATTATAATAATATAAGAATATTAACTAAAAAAATCTTAAGATATTTTAAAATATTGATTTGAAATTCTTTAAAGAATCTTTTTAGATATCAATTGAATATCAATCCAAATATTTTGTTAACATTCCAATAAGTATTAGCTAGATATCAAGGATAATATTAATAGATATTGGCATGTATTAGAATAATACAGGCAACTATAGGTAAATATCAAGGTAATATGTCATATTGTCATATTGTAGTTTGGCTACCACATAAAAATATTATACATATATATTTAATATATGATTTATTATTCAACTAAGTGAGAGTCATATCAGTGGATTTTATTACTTACAAAATGTGGTTGGATTGCTAATTTAGAAAGAATCCATTTAAAAGGGCTATTATAAAGTTTTATACAACTTCATTCTTTTTGGTAGTGACTTTTGAGGTTGATTTTATATTAATAATAACTTTATATATTTTAAGTCACCTTTGTTAGACATTGGTGACTCTTGAGATCTTATTTACTTCTTTTATTTGGTATTTAGAATACATAATATATAAATCTTACTAGAAAAAAGATTAGAAAGGAATTTTTAGTGTGAAAAGGAATAGTTAGGCCATCCATGTAGATGAATGAAGATGGATGATAGAAATCTCTATTCGTATTAGCCAAAAATCATGTCTAATAGACTTTAAGGAGACTATTTGAGGGCTTATTAGTGATTAGGGTTTTTTTCTGGGGAGATTTAAACATCAAGGGCTAGGATAAGTAAGTTTGGATTTTTGGCTATGATTTTGGTATAATTTTTTGTAATTTGGACTGTTTATGAAGGAGATATAGGCACTCAAAGTTAAGGTATTGAAATTGTACCTACTATCATTCTTTTAGGCATAACTCATTGTAGAATGGATAGGAATTTTAGGATTTACAATATATAGTTTGTAGGATTAACAATAGGCAGGAAGCCGATGAATGGCCAGTTTAGAAGGCAAAATGGATGAAAAAGTTAAAAAAAGTAATTATCATCGATTGTATAATAGTTACCATAGATTGGGATAAGTATAAATTGATTCGAAAGATAGGAGTCGGGGCCAGACTGTGATAGTCTTGAGCCGGGGTAAGCTTGGTGCTACCTCTCTCTTTTCTTTTATTAGGCTGTAGTGGAGGATCCGGATTCTATTTCAAACGATTATACCATGTCAATAATAAAATATAGTAATAAAACATGAAATTTTATATATGTAGATGAATAAGAAATTATAATTGTTTGATGCGTGAATTCTTTGTGGAGAATTGGAGGTTGAAGACCGGATATATCAATGAAGTTTGATTGTGGATGAGATTGTCATGCCGTATTGACTGTGAGAGTTGAACGGTAGAGAATATTGGAAAAATAATTTGTTTCGAGGGATGTTCTGGGTGAAGAATTATTTCTAGTGATTGGAGAGAGAAGCGGTATATACAGTCTATGGAAATGGTGCAATATTGCCGATTGCTGTTATGAGTTCAAAAGAAGACAGAAGTTTACAGTAGGAGAATTGGCGAAGGATTGTATCAAGAAGTTTATCTTTAGTTGCGAAATAGCAGAACCAATAGAGTCGACGGCAATATTTTAAAAAAATGTGTACATGTGTATTAGACTCTAATGTTCAGAAGGTGGTTAGTTGTGTGACTTTAACAGTCTAACTCAATGCAGATAGTCTCTCCTTGTGTTTGAATCGCCCTTTACAAATTTACTTTGGGCAGTATTAATAGAGTAAGTGAGACGAACAAAAACAACATTTTGGCGCTGTTGCCGGGGATTGATAATAGTATTGAGTGTTAGGAATTAACTACCGAATGAGTAATTAAATTAGTGATGGAAAGCAATATCAATAATAGATGATGAAAGATTATGGTTAATAAGAATAAGAACATTGCTCTAAAAAAAAATACGTCAGTCAAAAAGAAGACAAGAGAGAGCACAAGTAAGAAATTTGTTGTGGGATGAGCAAGAACAAAAGTTAAAAAGGAAGCGTCGACAGTGTTGGATTAAACCATGGTTGCATGCTTGTCGACACATTTGAGCATACCAAAAACATGAAAGATCTTTAATATTTCAGACATATGTACCATTAAAGAAATTGCCAAAAGCACTCATGGATAACTCCGCAAATAGCCCAGTGTATCTCATAAGCCCATTAACAGAAAGAAAACGGAGCACAGAAGAGTTAGGTACTCTATTGGATACTTTCCTAATAGTGGTTACAGCCAATTCTAGCAAGGCTAGTTCTTCAGTAGGGAATGTATTGCTTGCTAGTAAGGGCCAATTCAGTGTATTCCAAAATCCGTCGTTTTGACTCCAACTTCAACTGATAAAATTATTTGCAGATAATAATACCAAATTGCGGAGGCCTAGAAGTTTGGAAAAGACAATTGAGAAAGGCAGCATTTAATTTTACTAGGAAGTAAGTAGAACATTGTCACCTTCAATGGCGATGGGGGGTATAGCAGTACCAATTGCGGTACAAATGGGTGCGGTGGATGATCGCACAACTAGCGTAGTCCCATTACCTACCTTTAAGGGTCTGCGAAGAGGCAACCCAGATCAATACTTGTCTCAATTCTTGATCGCATGTGTAGCCAACAATGGTAGAACAGAAGATATTTGGTTAAGATGGCTACCAGCAACCTTGAAAGACATGGCGTTTGAATGGTATAATCGCCAACTCGTGGGACAATTTTCTAATTGGGAGGCATTGAAAAATACGTTTTTGACTCATTTTCAACCAATAGGATTTGAAGAACGTCTTAGAGAAAGATTAATGAATAGCAAAATGATATCGAAAGAAGCGCTGCAGTCATATTATGATCGAATAGCAGATATCCTTTGTAAATGGCCAAATAACCAAATGTCGGACTTGTTTATTATGTCTATATTGGTTAACGGACTATACCTATCAGAATTGAAGATATTTGTAAAGGAGGCCCAACCTGCAACTATGGCTGCCTCACTTGACCGAGCTTAGATATGGGAAGAATGTCATTATGACCAATTCTTAACCATAGGAGCCACAATGATTCTATCTCAAGGATGGTATCAAATACCAACTTGGAATGAAATAGTGAACAGTTATCCAAGGACAATTGACTACGACGCAAATGTTAATGTCAATCCGCAAGGAATAGTGAATGTTATTCTATTGCAGGCTGTATCACCAACAACTGCAGTTTCATATTCTCTATACTCCCCATATCAAAAATCAATATCTATAAAAGATTTATCTAATGAATTAGTATCAAAGGACCCAAATGAAACTTTGTTGTTAACTTTGACAAAGAAGATGGACGAGTTGGCTGTTAATCTGGTAAAGGATAAGAAAAAGACGCATAAATCAATTAATATATGCCCCAATATTTGGTACAATAATTGTAAGGGGCAAGGCCATTTAGTAACGGAGTGCCCTTCACCACTCCAAATGACTGTACAATGTACATTTTGTGGAGGTAAGCATGTAACCACAAATTGCTAGAATTTCAAAAGGCAACAACAGTTAGGAAATCAGACTATGATTCAACCAACTTCGTGGGATGTTAATCAAGTTTAGATAGGAAATAAGTTTGGTTGGAACGGAAATCATCCTATTAAACAAAATAGAAATTTCTATAATTTTTAAAATTCTGAGTATAACCAAGAAGGTGACCCCAATTCTCAAGGCTTTGTGCAAAATCAGCAAGGACAATCCCAATATCCACCTGTTCAGAATCCAATTTCAGATCCTACAATACCAATTGGTCAACCAGGATCCTTTACTCATCAAACCTAGAATAAGCCTAGCCGGTATATACCAGTTGAGACGCCCTATATACGAGATGGAGGAGGAAGAATACTGCTTTGATGCTATCGATGCAGGCAGCTAGGACATTATGCTAGTGAATGTCTCAATCTTAGAGCCAATGATGATTATGCTCCAATATGTGGAAATTATAAGCAATCTAGACATACTTACCAGTAGTGCAATACTCCATTTAATGTTAATATTCAAAATCAGCGTATCCAGCTGCAAAATAAGATGGAGGACAGTAATCGAGTTCTACAAGATTCTTTGGTAAATCGGGTGGAATGCATCCATGCGGTACCTACTAGGGCCCAACAAAAAGAAAAAGATCTAATTCAAAAATTGGAAGTACCAGTTGCAGTGGATAAATATAATTCATTGAATGGTACTCCAAAACTAACATTAATATCAAAGGTATTACCAACAAGGGGATCTAATTCATCTCTGCAACTTGAGGATGTCCTTAATCCCGAGATAATGGTTCAACTAAAACCAGTACCAATATCTGCAAAGGTTCAGGAGCCACCTTATCCATTAAAAGATCCTCTCATAGACAAAAATTACGACAAAGTCCATTCAACAGTTCTAGTTCCAAACTCCGTAAGAAAATTATCTCAAGGGATCAAATTGAAACCCATGAAAAAGAAGAAGTCTTTAGAAATCATTGCCAATATGAAATCATATGATATTATAAAAGATTTGGATGAAATTAATCTTTCTATTATAATGAAGCAATTTTTAGCAGTTGCGCCAGAATGTCGTTCTACATTGAATTTCTTGTTAATACGACGTAGAATTTGTAATAAAAAAATTCATGAGATTAGTTTGAATCTCGATCCGGGAGCACCAACTATCGATGTATCAATTAATGGTTTTTTCATTCCTGGAGTTCAAGTAGATGGTGGCTCTAGTATGAATTTAATGAATGCCGATACAATGGAGGAGTTAGATTTAAAACAATTAGTTCCCACGACATTGGTATTAAGAATGGCAGATCATAGTAGAGTAAAACCAATGGATATCTTATGCAATATTAATATCGTAATCGCAGGAATTACGTATAAAATTGATTATATTGTTTTTCAAACACAGAGTTCCACTTTATCATATCCAATATTATTGGATCAGTCGTGGCTATATCAAGCCAAAGCTAGGAACAATTAGGGCCGTAGAACGTTAACTATTAGGGAGGATAGTGATAAGATTGTTTTACAAATGTATTCAGTTCAATATCATGGAGAGTCTCAAATTATGGATACAAAAGTAATATCTGATGATAAGGGCTAATTTGAGGCATAGTATGATGAAGTTATTAATGCGATGCAAGTTGATAAGAATCCAATTCTCATGTGGAAGCAATGCGTGTTACATCAGTATGGAGGATCAAAGGAATATTTTTTGTATCAGGAGGATGCAGCAAATTCTGACAATGTCATCGCAGATTGGATGAATAATTACGCAATAAATGAAGTCAATACATTGGAATCAGAATTAGATAAGTCCGATCTGCCAAACCATATGAAGGGTTCAGAGCAGGAGAGGCAAATCAAACTGGGGATTAATGAGAAACCTGTGTGCCAATCCATTAATTTGGACTCCAATGAAACACTCCACATTATCAAAGTATACATCAATATTACGAGTACAGAACTGAGAAATTGGAAAGAATTCTTTCTAAATCATAAATCTGCTTTTGCTTGGTTGTATGCGGATTTAAAAGATATTCCTGCCGAAGTTTGTGAGCATCGAATTACCTTAAAGGAAGATGTTACACCAATTCGTCAAAGACAACACCGTTTTAATCCAAAATATTCTTTCATGGTCAAGGAAGAAGTAGATAAAATTTTAAACGTGGGCTTCATATATCCAGTCCCGTATAGTGAATGGATTTCACTTATTGTGATAGTGCCGAAGAAAAATGGAAAAATCTATATCTGTCAAGACTTCCGTAAATTAAACGCGGCTACCAAGAAAGATTATTTTTCTTTACCTTTTACGGATAGTATACTGGACGTAGTAGCTGGGCATGAATGTTATTCCTTTTTGGACAAATTCTTGGATTATAATCAAATAAAAATTGCAGAAGAGGACCAGTTGAAGACTACTTTTTTTACAGATTGAAGCACATTTGCTTATAAAATGATGCCATTTGGATTATATAATGCCTCGGCCATATTTCAAAGGGTAATGATGCAAGCGTTTCAAGACTATTTACGATTGTCAATGGAAATATTTTTAGATGATTTTTGCACATTCAGTATGACAACAAATCATTTGAAACATCTTGGTAACTGTTTGGACCAATGTGATAAATATGGGATATATTTGACTTCTGAGAAGTGTCAATTTGGCATACCATCGGAAAAGCTTTTGGAACATATTATTTCTTTGGCCGGTATTGCTATTGACCCAGATAAAGTTACTCGTATATTGGCTTTACCAAAGCTAAAAACAATGTTTGGTGTTCATGGTTTTGTAGGCCATATGAGCTATTATAGGCGATTCATTCATTTATTTGCAATAATATGTCAACCGTTAACAAATCTCTTAAAGAAACCGCCATCCGATGGATCTAGTTCAATTTGGACTAAGGAATATATAGTTGTATTCAAGGAGTTAAAATGAAAATTGGTGTCAACACCAGTACTTGTTGCACCTTGTTGGACAAAATCCTTTCATATTTATGTTGATGCATCGAATGTTGCTATTAGATCCGTGTTAAGCCAAAAAGATGAAAAGGGTTTGGATCATCCCATCTATTATATTAGTTGACAATTTGTTGCTGCAGAACAAATTACACTACGACTGAACGGGAAGCTTTAGGCATGATCTATTCTGTTCAAAAATTTTGGCATTATTTGCTTGGTTATCCATTTGTGTTTCATGTCGATCATGATGCTCTCAAGTATATGATTAATAAACCTCAATTGAGTGGATGCATTGCTCGATGGGTGTTACTCCTTCAAGAATTTAATTTTACTATTACTGTTTGACCACAAAAGAAACATGCCAATATAGATTATTTATCTCGCTTGTCTAATATATTCGATAACAAACCTATTAATGATGCACTTCTTGATGCGGAATTATTTACTATCCACGTAATCACCTTAGAATATAGTGAATTGATCTAATATCTGATATTTCAAACATTTCCACTTACATATAGTGAGAAACTTAAGAAACGCTTGATCTTGAAAAGTATGCCATATACGATGATTGGAGATGCTTTGTATAAGCAAGGGAGAGATGGAATTCCACGCCACTGTATTTTTTGAAGTGAAGTACGTACCATATTGGAAGGATGTCATTTGGATAGTTGTGGAGGGCATTTTGCCGGTGACAGCATTGCCCGCAAAGCTTTAATGGCTAGATATTGGTGGCCAGCAATGTTCTCAGATGCACACCAATACGTCCGACGTTGTAATCCTTGTCAGCGTTGTCATGAAGTAAATACATCCATATATAGAAACCTAACTTAACTATCTTTTCTTCAAAATTTTATTAAGTTCTTTTTTTCTTCTTACCAATCTAAGTTTTTATATAGTTTAGGAAAAATTTCTCACTTTCTTTCTTTTTCTTTGGTTAAAATTTTACCTTATCTTTAATCTTAACTTTAACTTTGATCTAGCCTTGAAACTTTCTTTTATTTCTTTTATCTTTTTTTCAATCTTAGATTTTAGTAGATTCAGGTTTATATTTGTAGATATAAGGAGTTTTGACTTTGACATTGAATTTAGGATTTTACCAAGGATAAACAGTAGACTTGGATGTCAATAGTCGGCTACCATTAATAGTGCTAACTTGGAGGATTAGATTTGGGGTTTTTATAACTTTAAACTATTAATTGTTGACTTGGACTTTGAAGACCTTGGCTACGACTTCTTTGACGAGCTCAGAGGAGAAGAAGACGGGGTTTTTTGGCAAATCCAGAGAGGTATTGAAAAAGAACTTCTTCTTGGCATGAGTTTAGGTGGTAGAAATGCATGATTTGGAGCTTAAATGAGAGAGATATGCTTGTTTGAACTTAGACTACTAATATGACACCTACTATCACTTTTCAGGGTATATTAGAAGTTTTAAGATACTAGCAAGAAATCAAAAAGTTGGGTTAGAAACTAGACTTCAAATTATACATTTTACATCCAAGAATTGATTGAAATGATTCTAAAATGAGTGAGATATGGCTAGTTAAACCCAACAAACTAAACTGGAATTTTGAAGAAGTTAGATAATTAGAAGGGTTTGCTTTAAGCTAGAACTTGAGTTTCAAGATGAATTTGAAGCTCATTTTTTGTGTACATATTACTTATTCTATAAAGAGTCTATGTCTAAAATCTCATATCAATTTAGACTTTGATTAGAGAGAAAT